>BRDA01011747.1:76934-109464 GCA_036984385.1 Crenuchus spilurus
TTTAAACTTTTGATCTGTGATTTGTGTTCTATTCTGAATAAAATATTAGATGTTGGCACCGCCACATCATTGTATTCAGTTTTTATTCACAATTTATTTAGTGTCCCAACTTTTTTGGAATCCGGTTTGTATTAACATACAACAGTGTAGCCTGTGCAAATTTAGGGCACATTTCATTCTTTGTTGTTATAAAAATAAACAGAAATTGTTGCTAGCAGTCATAGAATCTGCACAACAACATGCAAAACTACTGAACCTAAGCAGGTTTGGGTGAGGTTAATACTTGGACGGGAGACCGCCAAGAAACCCTGGCCATTTTCTGTAAATATTCTGCTAAATTTCCCACTCTTAATCACCTTCTTTAAAAACGTAAGTCTCGCATCAACTCTCTATTAGCTAATGTGTGGTGAGAGTTCTAGTGCAGACTAGCTTTTGATTCACATCCAGGTAGATACTGACCATTGTTGGTGATTGACGTGACACTCTAATGACTGTCCCAAATATTAAAGCACTTTGAGTGTCTGGAAAAGTGTTATAAAAATGTAACAGTCATAAGTTAATTGAATTTGTAGACCAATAACTTGTCAAATGATTAAAATATTTGAGCAAACATTGAGTAATGATTGTGATTAAATATTTGATCTAATCTGATGCTAAAAACCATAAGTGGTCACAACACATGTTAATGAAATGCATTTTTGAAAATACAATTAACATTATTTTCAAGTCGTAACTTCTTCGTCATAAAATATTTCACCAAGCTGGCATATTTTATATTGACAACTCCGATTCATTGCCTTGTTCTTGTTAATGCCACGCTATCAGGTCTTCAACTGCTGCTCTCTCTCTTGCTTGTTGTGCTGAAGGAGTCTTTGTCACTGTTTTAACTCAACATTTTAAGTTCAAACAGGTCTTACTCATTCTGCCTGTAAAGAACCTAATCAGAGACTGGCTGCTTCTCATTGTTCTAATGGGGAGTGGAATTTGGAAATTTGCGTACTACAATAAAAAGAACATCTCTCAAGTACGACTTGGTTCCGTTGGTACCAAAGAGATGCTAAAAAGAACCAGATCACTCATGAGAGTAACATCAGTCAGAGTGAGGGGTCAAAAAGCTCTTACCTGTAGAGGATGTGCAACTTATTTTCACTCAGAAAATCAACAGAACGTGATCTGACCAGGGGTATCTAAATGTTTACATATAACTCTGAGAACATCTCGAAATGAAGCATCAGTGGAGAACAAAGAATAACTCATTACATCTGTTTCAAATACCCTTGCTCATAAGAGGCCTACACATAAGTCATGAATCTAATTTTAACTCAAACCACACAACTGTCAGGAAGTTGCAAAGAAGAGAGGACACATCAGCTCTAAGTAGAGGACATCAAGCAACGTCCAAAACAATGGCTCATCAACCTAACAAAAACTCTGCAGCACATCAGACACTACTCTAAAATGAAATAAAAGCTGCCCCAGACTACATTTCAAATCTAACCACAATGTTACTTTATGTAACATTTATATTACATTTATTACATTACTTTATAAAACATTATATTACATTACATTTATATTACCTAATTGGCCGGAAGGATTTATCTACTGTTTTAATATGGTAAGATCTTTTTTTTCCTTAGTTTTATTTATTTATCTTTACTGAAATTGCCAATAACTCTGGATGTATATGGCTGTTTAGACATTCTATGGGAGGTTATGTGATAGAAGAAAATAACAGCTACCTGAAATATGTTTCAAGAGAGTGGCGACTATCACTTTGGCGATGATTACAGTTATGGCTAGGTGCAGAACCAGAAGGAAACAACACAACACTGTACCACCTGTAATGTTATAACCATCAACAATGCCTTTAATATTTGTATACAGAAATTATCATACAAAAAGGCAATGTTGCACCTCTAGAGTATAACTAAAAGGGACCAGACACACTAGCCAGCTACAACTGGAATAGTATATATCCAAATGCAGAGCGAGATATTTAAAACTTTCAAGCTCTTGGAGATATTTAAATCTTTCAATTGCTCAGGATTTACTTTAACATCCTTTAATGACAATGTAAGTCAGCTGGAAGATACTTATATACTTATTATAACAGTACATGAGTTGTTCTAGGTTTCATTCCTCATTTGGTTTGATATGATATGGTGTTGTTTCATTTAAAAATATTAATAAAAACTAATTATTCAAGAGTGGACATGCCTCTGCAGCCATAAGCTAATGCAAGTGCCCTAAATAATATGCTATGTTATAATCATGATACAATTATAAAATGATACATTATGTCAATTCAGTTTATTGTATTGTATGGTTACACCTTGTAACTGGGAACTCTTTAACCATGACTAGTCTACGTCTCACTCATGATCTTTATGTCTTACAAGTGATATCTGTCAAATTTTGCTAAATGTTCAGTTAAAATGCAACAATGAGAGACAAGTAGAGCTGGGTAAACACAAAGCCACCATTTAATATCTCCATAGGAAGCTGTTTTTATTTGACCATATCTTTAATTACAAAAATAAAAGGACAAAAACATGCAAATGGGGACAAAACATGGAGGGGAAAAAATCATACTATAAAGAAATAATGTAAAAAAAAATGGAGCGTGATCGCAACAAAAGTATCCAGAGAGATTGTGGGATGCCTCTTACCATGTGTCTGTGCCCCTTGGGCATCCTGTGGTCCATTCTCCAACACTGCTCCTGGTTCTGCTTACACATACACACATAAACACACACATGCATACAGAAGTGCATCACTACAGGACCAAACGGTTACTCAGAGTTCTCTGAATGGAAAACCAAACACTGCACTAGCTTAGCAGGTCATGTTCCTCACAAAAGTCAATAAACCCAAAGGTCAAGGTCTACAGCAGCAGATTCAGAGTGAACAATGTCTCTGCCAAAGAAGCATGGTGCTAGATTTAGCACTTAGGGTTACATGGAAATAGAAGGAGATGCTCATACTTCAGGCTATTTCTCAGAGATATACAAAATGTCAGTGCTATGAGCCATCACTGCTTTGCCCATTATTGCTACATAAATGAAACTAACAGCAAAGTAGTGATGCATACGGAGATGTTTTCTGAACACAAACACATCAGTCTGTCATAGACCTATTCCCAATCATCACTATATCCAGCTGGAATGCTTTTGGATTTGGACAACATAATCAGAATAATTCAGAACCTTGTTTATGAGGGCAGGGTCCTACAGTGCGACCAAAACGCTAGCATTTGCTTCTACTTTTTAAAAATGCCAAATGAGCTCAAGTTTAAGGAGCATCAGTGTGAGACTGCTTACTGTAGAGTATTAATCCTAAATGTGTGTATAAGCATGACAGGAAGATGACTCAAGACAGCTCTAGGAAGATGAGCATGGAGAACAGAAAGAGGAGAAGAGAACTGTCTGAAGACTTGAGAACCAAAGTTGTTGAAAAATATCAACAATCTCAAGGTTACAAGTCCATCTCCAGAGATCTTGATGTTCCTTTGTCCATGGTGCGCAACATAATCAAGAAGTTTACAACCCATGGCACTGTAGCTAATCGCCCTGGACGTGGACGGAGGAGAAAAATTGATAAAAGGTTGCAACGCAGGATAGTCCGGATGGTGGATAAGCAGCCCCAATCAAGTTCCAAAGAAATTCAAGCTGTCCTGCAGGCGCAGGGTGCATCAGTGTCAGCTCGAACTATCCGTCGACATTTGCATGAAACGCTATGGCAGGAGACCCAGGAGGACACAGAGACATAAAAAAGCTAGACTGCAGTTTGCCAAAATGTATGTAAGTAAGCCAAAATCCTTCTGGGAAAACATCTTGTGGGCAGATGAGACCAAGATAGAGCTTTTTGGTAAAGCACATCATTCTACTGTTTACTGAAAACGGAATGAGGCCTACAATGAAAAGAACACAGTACCTACGGTCAAATATGGTGGAGGTTAAAAGATGTTTTGGGGTTGTTTTGCTGGAACTGGGTGCCTTGACTGTGTGCAAGGCATCATAAAATCTGAAGATTACCAAAGGATTTTGGGTCGCAATGTAGGGCCCAGTGTCAGAAAGCTGAGTTTACGTCCTAGGTCATGGGGTCTTCCAGCAGGACAATGACCCCAAACATACTTCAAAAAGCACCCAGAAATGGATGGAAACAAAGTGCTGGAGAGCTCTAAAGTGGCCAGCAATGAGTCCGGATCTAAATCCCATTGAACACCTGTGGTGAGATCTTAAAATTGCTGTTGGTAGAAGGCACCCTTCAAATATGAGAGACTTGGAGCAGTTTGCAGAAGAAGAGTGGTCCAAAATTCCAGTTGAGAGGTGTAAGAAGCTTGTTGATGGTTATAGGAAGCGATTGATTTCAGTTATTTTTTCCAAAGGGTGTGCAACCAAATATTAAGTTGAGGGTGCCAATAATTTTGTCCGGCCCATTTTTGGAGTTTTGTGTGAAATTATGTCAAATTTGCCTTTTTTTCCTCTGTTTTTTGTGTTGTTCCAATACACACAAAGGAAATAAACATGTGTATAACAAAACATTATAGTAATTGCAATAATTTTCTGGAAAAAATACAGGGGTGCCAACACTTTCGGCCATGACTGTATATGTGTGTGTGTGTGTGTGTGTGTGTGTACTCAAGAATAAACAAATGAATCAGGATAATAGCAAGGTTACACAGGTCTCTGCATTAAAAAAAGATGCATGTTGAACCACAAATTTTTGAAGGAGATGTTGCAGATATGATTATTTCCCTGCATTGAAAGTCCATTACTTGTTGACTTGTGAGTCATGCTTGATGGTCACCCTCTTGAACCAACTGTGAGCTTTGAATAATTCACTTCAAAGTTCCATAGAAGACATCTGGCAAGGATTAAGAGCACCTTGAGTACTTGCTCTCTACACAGATTTTAGGTCCCAAAGATTAAGTGTCAGTTGCCATTTGCTACCCCCTGCTGAATGTTGATTCTTAAATAAAAAAATTAAAATAAAAAAATAAAACTACAGCTCACTGTCCAATTATATCAAATAATGCTATTTAATCTTAGCCAGATGTCTGCAGTGAAAAAAACTGAGCTTTGCCAAATATATTACATTTTGAACTACTGCTCTGAACATCAACATGGACCAATGCACATTAGAGTTGAATCAAAACATATTGAAACATTGCAGTACTTAAATCTGGCAGGTAATTCTATACTCCAACTTTCATTATACTTTCTAATACAAATGCAATTGAGAACAAAATCAGACAACAACCTACAATCTCCTACATGTCAATGTCACTGCACAGTCCTATTTGAAATTATCGTCCACAAAAGACAAATGCAAGATAGGACAGGATAATGCAGAGAATCTCAATAGAAAACTGGTTAAACACTGGAGCTTTAATTGCTCTCCGGTAAAGAGGTTTGTCGAAACTGAAAACACTGAAATAATGAAATGGGCTGGCAGAGTCTTGATCTAAACCCAATAGAAAACCTCTGGAAAATCATTGGCAACAAAGCTATGGCCTACAGTCACCAAACTGCTTAAGTGACTAGAAGAAGAGTAGACCAAGAGCAGTGTGAGAGACTAGTGATATCCTGTGGCTGAGATGTGCTCAAGTCAATCAAAGCAACAACCTGTATACTTACTAATAACTACTGTCTGTTGTAACCTTCAGAAAATTTTGTTGTAAACATTCTCTGTGCTACAGTCATTGCTGTTCTCCAAATTTGATCATTGTGTTTTATGTCTTGGTTATTCTGTACATTTTATAAATTGTTCTGTAATTTTGATCTCCAGTGTATGTTACACCAGTTTAAACACTGTATTTTGCAGACAAGTGCAGAGTTTAATATAGATTACAGAGATAAAAAACAGACATTAGTTAATCTGTAGAAATGTGTCTGTGTTTATTCAAATAAAAGTTTAGTATTAAAGAGAAGGAGTGTTAATAATTTATATATGATGATACTACACTTGATATCGGTACTAAAATCTAAATTCTGGTATCGATAAGTGCAATACATACAGATCTCTTTGCTTTATGGGACAAATGGGAAGATTACTTATAAGAACTTTCCCTGCTGATAAAACTTAAAAAGTTAATACTGCTTAAATCTGGCTTAGCTCCTTTCTGATTTAAACTTCCAATAATGAGAGTATTTTCTTCTGGTCATGAAACACCACAGGCTTTACTCAACCTGACTTGATGTGCTTTTAAATGCTTTGAGACTCTCTCCAGAAGAGAAAGATGGTTTGTGAAGAAGATACACACACACACACACACACACACACACACACACTAAAAGGAAAACACAAATTTGGCTATAGCCCCTGACTTAAGTGAGGTTAGGAGTCTATTAATGGACAGATTTATTATAGTGTGTTTTATTGACTTTGATGATGCACTGTTTTTCAAAGCAAAAGGACAATTTTTAGACATCTTTCGTGTTTGTTTAAATTTGTGCTGGTCTGCAAACCCAAACATTTGGTCAAAAGTGGTGGCCACAAAAACACTTACCTGAATCTTTGTATAATAAACCTCAACACAGACAAAAATCTGAACTAGGCTATAAAACACTTAAGGTATTTCTCCTTTTTTTAAATCCTAATGAACTGCTGTAACTAGACCAGTACAACATGGTCATATTAATATGATCTTGCTTTGTCAATACTGACTTGATATTAATATTGATATCATGATAATATTCATCATACTCTTGATTTCTTTTTAATAATTGTGGTCAAATAGCATGCAAAAGCATATACTTTAGAATCTGACAGATATGATAATGTGATTCTGAGCAAAAGGATCTGGTAATTGATATTGGCTTATACAAATTTCAACATTAAACAGATTTCAGTCATGTTAAATAAAAAGTGCTTTACAGATATATATTGTATTACATTTCCTAGACTCACAAAATCAGCAGAAACTCATACATATAAATATTATCATGCCAGGCCAGAGCTACACAACATTCTTAGTAGTTTTGTTGGAAATTATCCTTTTTCCATCACTTCTATTCACGTAGAATAGCTCTAGTCAGATATACGTGTAACTCACCCTTTCCATCATTGTCCAGTAATGGGATGTAATCCGTCTTGCCCACTGTCTCCCCAACTTGGTCTTCAAAGGTCTCAGCCTCCAGCGTGGCCACAAAATCCCTCTCCACCATGTTCTCCTCAACATCTGGGGGAACGGTGTCGGTCAGAGCATCACTGAGCCTCAGGTCAGCCATTGTTCTGCTGGTGAACAAAGGGCATGTGAGCAAAGTAGTGAGAGAGATTCAGACACACATTATATTGACAAAAGTATCGGGACTTCTGCTCATTTATTGATTCTTCATAAATCAATCAAAGGGTGTTAAAGAATATTTTTTTGCTGAAACAACTGTCCCTACTATCCAGGGAAAGGCTTTCTACTACATTTTGGAGCATTGCTGTGAGGTTTTGATTGCAAACAGCATAAGGTGTTAGTGAGGTCAGGATGCTGGATGATTAAAAGGTACTGGATGGAGAAAGAACATTCCAGAGAACATAGATCCACTGCTCAATTTTTTACCTCTCTATCGCATGCAAGGCATTAAGCATTCTATTGGCAATACTTCTGAACAGGGACTAGACAACTGTGTGTGTGTGTGTGTCTGTGTGTGTGTATACATGGCGAGGTTGCGTGTACGCTTGGGCGGTATAACAGTATTTTGTTATACCGCGGTATTTAAATATGGTGATGGTATCTAAAAATTATGACGGTATTAATCACGTAATCAATTTTCTCAAGCTCATACCACGGTATGAAAAACACTAATACCGCCCAACCCTAGTTGCGTGAGAGATTTATAAAATTGGACTGTGTGCGCCTGTGTCAGCAATGGGTGCAACTTAAAGTAGCATTCAAAAGAAGTGGTGTCCACAAACATTTGGACATGTAGTTTAAGTTAATTTAAACGAAAACAAAAACATTCTTGACTTTTAATATGAGCTAAATTTGTCACTTATCATGAAAAAGTATAAATATGGAGATACATGGTCATAAGACAGTGATATTATTCATCATCTGATCAGTCTTGTCAACTACTTAGTTCATTTGAAATCATTGCAATTATCATTAAAACTCAGTGCACTGAGTGAGATTCTCATCTGTAACGCAGCCACGTAATAATTAACAAATGAAAGAACTGAAAAGAGAAAGTACACATTTGTGTAAACAATGAATGTAGCAATAAAGTTTAAAAAGTTGCATTAGAACATTTAGGAAATGGAAGCATATTAAAAGATCATCTTTAATATCTTTATATGAAACACTTTTGCAGCAGCGACATTCCAACTTTCTTTGGAAGAACAGATATGATCACTACTATCTGATCTAACAATATGGTGTCACGTATCATCAGGGGTTTGCAAGACAGGCCCTTCTAAAATTTAGAACCACTAGAGGGCAGTGTGGGAGGGCACACACAGGAGCAAAAATGCTCAATCCTCCTACAGCCCTTCTTGTGAGATTGACTTAAAGGTAATATCACCAAAAAAGTGTATGAAAATTCTGCTTTCAATTCCTAGCACTTTACATTCTTTCTTCTTCCTTTTTCATCCTCCCCCTTCTAACCCCTCCATTTCCCCTGGTTTCCTCGGGCTGAGAGATTATGCTAACATGTGCCAGTGGTGCATCAGAGGGAGGATTAAGGTTGCAGAGATGAGCATACATGCCATGCAGGCGCACACAGTCCAATTTTATAAATCTCTCACGCAACCTCGCCATGTCAGTATATACACACACACACACACACACACACACACACACACACGTGTCTCTCTCTCACTCCCTCACTCTCATCCAAAAAAACAGAAATATAGGCAGCCTTTAAGTTTCCATTTTTAGGAATGCTCACTTACTCCGATTTGTTCATTTTTTCCAGATGGTTAAGACATCACTGTCCAGTGAAGTAAAGCTCCTACTGCACAATAACATCCTCTGTTTCTTAATGTAATTTGTCATTTTCACTACTGACCTTTCTTAGAAGGCCTCCACCTAGTCTGTTCACCATCTAAAACCTCAAGTATGTAATACACTACAATTGAGGCTAAAAGACGCTTATTAGACATGAATTTGACTTGAAAGTGAGGCAGTATGGCTGCAAATTCAAACATTTGGCTTTATTAGAACAGTACAGACAACACAATAATCTGCAGCCATGATCTAAAGGTTAGAAAAGTTTATTCAGGGCTGAAACGTCGCTTCAAGCTCTAGAATCAGCAAGAAAAATCCATTCATGGCTGACGTGCCCTTGAGCAAGGCATGTAACTGCAACTACTCCCCAGGTGCTGCAGCAGGTGGCTGCACCCTGTTCCAGGTACGTGTGATCACTGACCCCAGAAGTGTGTGTGCTGTGCTCACTAACTGTGTGTGTATTCACTGTGCAGATGGGTAAAATACAGAGAAGTATTTCCTTAAGAGGATTAATAAAAGTTCTTCTCTTTCTTCTTCTTATACATCTGAAACAGACAAATAAACTGGACATCAACTGGGTAGCTAGTCCAGCTAAGAACTTTAACTCAGTTCCTTCTATTGTGTGTCTTAGTGAGACATGTTAGGCCTAAAACTGCAGCATCTTAATTGCAGGTGACTAAAGTACTCTGGACAAAAGCCTCAGCTAGCTGTCAAATTACAAAAAAAAAGTAGGGGTGTAAGATCATGTTCATACACTGAAGTACTGCAATATTATGTTCTGTGATCCTATATCAATTCTCAAAAGTACAGTATCGGTTTTAATTAAGTGTACAATACTGACAGTTGTTCACTTTGTGTTGTACTTAAACTCCAAACCACTAGACAGCAGTGTGTATTCTATCTCCAGCTGTTAGACGCTTCCACTCCAACATAAAGCCACACTGCTGAGTTTTCCTAAAATTAGATTTTTTCCAAACATCTCAAAATTGGCTAGTATTTTTATATTTATATTACAGTACTGTAATGTCACAATGCATTGATTTGGACCTCCTGTATCGTATCACCAGATTCTTGCCCATACACAATCATACAGTGGTACACAGGAAATAGGTGTTTCATGTTTTGTTGACAATAGTGGATCATCTAGATTCAGCTATGATGTTTTCACAATAAACACTACATCCAGTGAGTCAATGGCCTCTAATGGATAATGGTAGAATGGTGATATTGCCAGTACAGCAAACTGAAGAAATGTAAACAAGACACTACTACACATGACAGTACAGTAATCTCTATATTATCTCTAACCACACCTTAAACCACACATCTATTAAAGTACCTGCAATTACACAATTTGTACCCTCACTTAAGGTACACAAGTGTTGGCCCTGTTATGGCAGTTGCCTGCAGGCTAAATTCACCTGTGTTTATATTCCTGTTCCATAACCTTGTGGGTTGTTCCTGTGGCACAGATGAAAGTTTTATAACTATTGTGGCTTCAGTAGAAATGCTATTGAATGCATATACAATAGGTTTATTATGAAAGCCTTAGTTAACAAATAAAAAATGTTTTAACCATCTATTGTATAATAATGACTGACATTTATACGTCTGAAGGTTTGTCTAACATTTACATTCAGTAATTAAATTAATAGAATTCATATTTATATATTTTTCCACTTAACCAAGATGTAGTCAACCAACCAAAATGTGCTTACATTCTAAATTTTGCTTCTTTGATTTCAAATGTTTTGAAACTCAACTTTGAAATGTGAGACTAACTCAATAGCAGCTGCAGTTCCAAACTAAGGATGTAAAATTTGGACTCTAGTTTGATTGACTTCATCTGAGGTTAAGTGAAAAATTCTATAAATATGATTTCTGAGTGAAACATTCTGTTACGTTTTAGTAAATATATGACATAATTTTGAAACACCAGCATCTTCAGTCTTACACACCACAATGTAATGTCAAAGAAAATCTATTAAAGCAGCTGGCCAGATTACTGGCAGATATGACGCAGTTGCGCAATGAATATTCAGTTAATTAACTTTGTTAGTACACATATTTACCACTTTTACAGCTTCAAAATTTCAGTTCGGTACTCTCGAGTTACTAACAAGTCTACATTCACTTTAACCTCTCACATGATTGGCCCAGCAAGCACTGTCTAGGCTAAATTTCACCATGTGAGAATGAAATCCTGGGCAATGTGTGTAATAACTTCACTGCTTGGGAATGAGCGTTTGCCAACTGTCACTCACAAACCCGTCAATGATTGACCATCTAAAAGGGCAGCTGAGAAAAGAGTGCTGGTAAAGCAGGTCTAACACTTTCACTGAACATAACTTATAACATGACTTGAAGGTGTGTGAATCCTTTAGAATTCTCTATATATCTGCATAAATTTGATTTAATCAGACTGTCACACAAGTCTTAAAAGTAAACAAAGAGAACCAAATCAAACAAATGAGACAAGAATGCTAGACCTGGTCATTTATTTACTGAGAAAATGTACAGATCCAATATGAAAAAAATGTGAATCTTTAGGATTAACAGACAAAATGAAAGTGAAATTTGAGTCAGGCGACACCTTCAAAGGGATTACAATTAGGTGTGAGTGGGTGCCCTGTTTTATTTAAAGAACAGGGCCCTAGTAAAGTCTGAGCTTCACAACACATTTGTGTAAGAACAACATGACACCACTCACACCAGAAACTTAAAGCAAAAAGTGCCATTCACAAACATGTGATAGTCTAATATTTTGTTACTTTTGTGTGATTTTCTTCTCTATACGTATAGAACTTGTGTGACAATCTGATGATGTTTTAGGTCAGATTTCTGCAGAAATATAGACAATTGTAAAGGCTTCACAAACTTTTTAGCACCACTGTACAGTACATCACTTACACCACTGTAAAAAAGTTATCTAACAGTAGTTTAGCAGTAGTTATTACACCGTAAACCACAGTTTACAATGGTTGATCATTATTCATTTTTCATAATTACTGCCAATATCCCAATACTCACATTAGAATTAGAAACTGCATTAAAAAACAATAAGATTGTGGACATTTGTGACAAACATCCACTCTAAACAAAAATGCACAGAGCAATACTATTTTGCCAACACAACAAAAAAGTGGTCATCTGTTAATATGAACCAAAAATCTTCTACTGAACCAAGTCTAATTTAAAGAAATTTTGAGCAGTTATTTTATCACTGTCTACAAAGGATTCAAGTAACATGGATAACATCAATGGCATGTGCTTCTCTTGAGGCCTGATGCAATTTCCAAAACAATATTTGTGATGTCAGTGGAAATTCAAGAGATTTTATTGCCTATTAAGTCTTGCTCTGCTTTCCTTTGTGAACCCAAGAGAGACTATATGTAGGTTTATGTTAAAAAGCTTCTTATTGTTTTTTGACAACGGTCCTGCAATGTGTTCATCATAGCTGATACCATGAGACACACCCTCAACAACAACAAGGTTTATAAATGTGCACAACACATAAAGCTAGCCTCACACAATTCAGCTAAGTGGAGTATGGGATCAGGTATCATTTTACAAAGTTAGCCTGTACAGAGACAAATTTATGTTCTAAATACACATTTATGAGATTCAGAACCTTTCCAGATTTATAGAAGTAATCAATACTTAAATTTGACCAGAAATACACTCACTGGCCACTTAATTTTGTACACATACCTTGTTGTCTACACTCACTGTCCATTTTCCGAGCTCCACTGATGGTGTAGGTGCACTTTCTCGTTCTAAAATTACAGACTGTAATCAATTTGTTTCACCACAGAGCAGGTATTATTTGGGTGCTGGATCATTCCTAGCCCCTGTCACTGACATGGTAGTGCAGTGTTAGTGTGTTGTGCTGGTACAAGTGTACCAATCAAAGCTGAGCTGATGTTTTCAAACACCTCAGTGCCACTGCTGGAGTGAAAATGTGTCCACCAATAAAGGACTAGAAGACCAACGCAACAGATGAGCTACTGTCTCTGCCTTTACATCTACAGGGTGAACCAACAAGGTAGTTGTGTCTAATAGAGTGGACAGCGAGTTAACACAGTGTTTAAAATCTCCAAAAGCACTGCTGTGTCTGATCCACACATACAAGCACAACACACCCTAACACACCACCACCACACCAGTGCCACTGCAGCCCAAACAATACCTGTTCTATAGTGGTCCTGATCATTAAAAGAACAAGGTCAAAGGGAGTAAAAATGTATACAGACAACAGTCTGTAATTGCAGAACTACTAAGTACACCAATATGGTCAGTAGAGCTGATAAATTGGACAATGGGTGTAAATACAGTACACAGTGGGGCAAAACAGTATTTAGTCATGTACTGAATGTGCATATTCTCCTACTTAGAAAGATGAGAGAGCTCTGTAATTTTCATCATAGGCACATTTAACTATGAGAGACAAAAAGAGAAAAAAAATTCCACCATAATTTACAAATAAATTCTTTAAAAATCCTACAATGTGATTTCCTGGATTTTTTTTCCCTCATTTTGTCTCTCGTAGTTGAAGTGTACCTATGATAAAAATCACAGACCTCTCTCATCTTTCTAAGAAGGAGAACTTGCACAATCAGTGGCTGACGAAATACTTTTTTGCCCCACTGTACATGTACCTAATGAAGTGGCCATGAGTGTATTTCTAGACCAAAAGTAAGTCCAGCTATTGTGGCTCAGTGTTTATCCTCATAAAATGTGACTAGGCATATCGGAAGCCATTATGTTTCAACAAAGGAAGGAAACTGGGGGAAACCATGGCTTTTCACTATAGTGTTCTATTTGATGCTGGTCCACTAAAACCTTTGGAGCTAATACGGTTGCTGTCGACATTAGTCATTGTATGTGTCCTTTGGCTGTGACAAGGCCATTGACGGAGCTAAAGCTCTTTTAATCTGCAGCATTACAACAGAGCACTGATGTGTGTAAACAAACAGACAAGCACACACACGCACACACATTCACAGTGACACACAGGTAAGTTGCTCACATGTACTAATCTTCTGTACATAAGCTGTGATTGAATTCTAGACATACTAAAGCCTGGTGGGTGTGTCAGTAAACGTCAACAATCAAGTACAAACTTGGTAGGAGCAGCCAACAGTAGTATTTCCGACTAGTCTGCAATCTATATTCAGCATGTCTGCAACTTCAACGACGATGACTCCCTGTTGTGCAATGAGAGCTGATCGTGGATCAGTCAGATTCAAAAGCAAGAAAGTACTGCACGGCATCTGACACAGCTGCAGATGGTTTACTTGTTTGCCAAAGCCCACAAATGTTTACTAAAAAACAGATGCAATCTACCACTAACTGCATCAAGCACTGCAGACGACACTGACTTTTAGAGGAAATTTCCCATGATACTTTCCATGCCTCTGCATAGTTCTGCAAAAAATACAAGATGTTGTTTCACTTAGCCCTGAATCAATCGACCAAGACATTTTTGGAGTAGGGCTGGGTTATGTCTACCTAACCAGAACAGGAAGATGTCTACATGAAAGCATCATGAAGGACAATGATGTTGAGGGAGGACACCTACTGCTGGTGTGGACAGGTGCTTGATTTTTTAGACCTGGAGCTACAAAAGAAATGATTGCTTACAAACTGTAGAAGTCAGTAATCACCTAATTTTTTTATGCAAATACATGCCCAAAACTTCTCTCCACCAACTCCAAATGCATCCACGTCTTGCTTTAGGTCACCCAAGATGTTTTAGGACATACCATGACAAATTTCTATAAAAAATTAACAGAACTTCTTTGCATAACTGATGCATTTGTAACTGTATAACTGCATGAGGCATTTTAGACAGCTATTGTTGATAGCAGGTGTTGCAGTTCAGATTCAGATGTCAAGTAGGCATATGCACACCACATATTCACTATTTTTTTTAATTATATATGTACATACACACACACAATACTCTATATCAAATCAATATTATCAATACACTCACCATAATAGAACAAATTGCTTTTTTAATTAATATGTTTTAATGTATTATCTGTAATCCATACAGAACTCTTCAGTTATCAAGAAAATGCAGGAAAATAAAGCACATATATGATGTCAAAACAGTGCACCTAATTTTGTAAAGGTACTTCAAAAACTATTTCAAAGATAAAATTGATTACTAATTGATACATTTGATATTTGCAAATTGATAATGTGTGAATATATTAATGAATGGATACTTTTGCTACTTGGTGCAAATCTACATTGTACTGGGCTTTAGGAGATGTTCAACAGTCTACAGGGATGCAAAAATCCACATTAGTTATTATGATGGATTTTGCAGGCTAAAATCTTTTTGTAAAATGTTATTTACATTTTGGGTGACTATTGAATCCTAGTGTTTGTTAGCAATGTTAGATTCATCATTTGCATATCTTGGTTGATAGACTATATGTAGGGTAAATTGAAAACTATTATTTTATTTAACACAGAGAGACAAATAAAGGCTCATGGGAAATGTTCTTTGAAAAGGTCAGAGTAGACTGCTTTAGCCGAACAGGAAATTTACAGCCTCAAAATGTGTAAACTTTTCTAAAGTTGGCCCCAGCACACATACGCCAACCATCTGAAAAATGGAGCTACAACAGGACCTCTGCCAGCCGCACGGAGTCACTCTTTTTTTACTTAGTCCAGCACATAACACCACTTGGACAAAAATGCTGACATAATGAATAACAATCACTTAACTACAGTCGACTGAGCAGTTGACTTAGAGGGCGACACCCGACAAAACCATGCATCACACAGCTTCAGGCCTCTGGCCTATTTTCTGTCCATGTCTCTTTCTTGTCAATAATGACTTCACTGTTGTCCTTGGGGGAAAGCTGCCCTGTCAGCTGCACACTTGCGGCAGTAAAAGTGCTTATGGCCAGCTCAATAGCATTTATTTTAGAATGAGAAACCTATAATTTAGCAAGCTCAATGTGGGTAGGCTATGAGCAACTCCACCCCATAGTCCCCAATGACAACATTAGCTATATCTGGATCTGAGGAGATACAGGTTGCAAACTGAGATCTTAAAGGGTACATATAATAGAAAGCATTACAGATAAACATCAAACAAAACTGTAGTACAGAGATCAAGTTGCAAAACATGCGTTTCACTCAGAACTCAATGACAATTAAGATGTAAAATTTGTGTTATGAATGAAGTGTTTCTACAGTTCTACAGACCCATCCTTCATGTTCTGTTTCAATTGTTTGGGTACCGCCCTCAGTGCTATCACATAGCCAATCAGCAATTGCATGATGCACAGCTTTGGGGAATTGCACACCACCACTAAAAAAATTAGAATTTCATGAAAAAGTTTTAAACCTTCATGCTTTATTTTCATGATCATATTTTCATATACATGTCAAGCCTTTTTAATTTGCTGTTGATTAGGTTACAAAATCATAATCAATAAAAATAAAGCATTTTATAGAAGTGAGATATAATTAACAGTTAATTATTTTAACTGTTATGTTAAAAGGAGTAATGCATCATTAGAAAATATTTATAAAAATCATAGCTGCTTAGACAAATTTTACTTTAGTTTGTTTCTACTGATTGTTTATAGATATGAAACCATAGGAATGTCAGGGAGAAAATTATATACAAGAACAATGTAAGATATGCCTCTTTAATGACGGTCTGGACTTCCAGTGGTTGAACAGCATGAAATTTGGTCAGTGGAGTTAAGGTAAATGTGATTTGCCTGCTAACAAAACAATATTTCTTATCTTCCACCATAGTATTGAGCAGCTTCCCCATCTCAGTTCTTTAATGCAACGTGTAGCCACAAATATGACACTGGCTCTTTTCTCTTTTGACTTCTTCCCTATTCTTTCTCTCACTTCTGTTTACAAGTGTGGTGATATGCCTAAATAGCCAATACAAACACTAATCTTACTATCCGGCTGTTCAATGCCTGTTCACTCATGATCAGACAAATGAATAACACAGGCAGATTTGATCCTATGGAGCTCAGCCCAGAACAGAAACATCATTAAAATCCTCAAAAGATAACACTAAAACTGGAAGGATTACCAACTACCTGCTTCAAACACACTCTAATACAACTAATTACTTAATACAATCTACACCATCATGTTTTGTGTTTTTACAAGCAGTGTATATTCAGAGAACAGTGCTGCAGTCTTTTCAGTTGAACAGAGTATATGAGCCCATGTCCAACATGCTTGGGATTCCCTGGTGACAAAGTTCCAGGTTTAGGGTGGTGACTCAGACATGACTCACTGTCATACCACCACAAAGGGCTCCACAGGATTACTCTCTTCATTTACTGCAGACTATTTAGCATCCCATCAATCATCCTACAGCAATCATCATAGCATACAGAACTGTGCTACTTTGTACTTGTGTATTAAACTTTGGTGGTTTGGCTTGTGGACTGTGATCCATGAAAAGATGGGATGTAAACCTGTCCACATTCAAAAGCAGCTTTTCACAGCAAACAGTAAGAGAAAAAGTCCTCAGAGCGTGGTTAATGACTACAAAGGTACAGTAGTTATATCTGAAAGACTACAAACATCACATTTTTGCTCAAAACACTGAGCAACAGCCCAAATGTTCTTTTCAATTTTTACAGATTTGTATTGTAATTTTATGACAACTAATGTGTATATCCATACACATAGCATGTGCCATTTTATACATATATATATACATATATATATATATATATATATATACATATATATATATATATATATATATATATATATATATATATATATATATGTGTGTGTGTGTGTGTGTGTGTGTGTGTGTGTTTATATTTATGTATATATACATGGAAAATGGGTCAATGATCAGATGCTAATGACTGGCAAAAAGGAGTAAATGTGCCTGGACACCAAAGGCCACAGTGTGAAGGAAGTAGCTGAATCTGCAGATGTATCAAAGCATACAGTCACACAGGTCTCCCCGCAGTGGTAAAAATCTCATTCCACAGGAAATTCTATTAACTGTGACTAACAGCACACAAGGCCAAGGCCTCTTGAGCACCACTTTGATGGTATGCAGCCTCCTGCAATGTACTTTCAGGAACTTGATGTGAAGGACCTGCATTGGCTTCTAGAAGCAATTTCTGCCTGGAAGCGAAGCAATTTATATTCATTCATCAGCCATGAAATCCATTGGCAATCCCTGTCCGTCAGTTTCAACTTTCTGACATAACTCTGAGGAAAACTTCTGGGAAAACACTGGGATTGTTGCAACAACGTGTAGTCCTTCATGACTGTACACTTCAATGCACTTGCAAATTCACCTACTTCCTTCACACTAAGGCCTTTGGCACATTCAAATGCAATCACTGCTTTTTGCCAATAATCTGCTTTGCGACCCATTTTCCCCACATCAAACAAGACATTCACCTCACTCTATCACCCTTTTGAATCTATGAATCTTGTCTCACACACACATCTGCAGGTGCCTTAAACTTGCTACGACCATAAAAGTTACTTATTTTTTTGTCCAGCTTATATATAATATTCATACTGCTCAAAAAATCAAGAGAACATAATCATTACAGTATACCTGCAAGTCAATTAAACATTAAGCAATTGTCAATCAATTTCATGTGCTTTGGTGTAAATGAAAGTGACAACAGGTGCACTGGAGAGGCAACAGGCAACCCCTAAAAGGAAATGGTTTTCAGGTGGCGGCCACAGACACTAACTCCCTTCTTATCCTTCCCGACTGATTCTTCTCTAGTTTTGCTAGTGTTCTTGTCACCACTTGTAGCATGAGGAGGTACCAGTAGCCGATTCAGGTTGCGTAGGTACTCAAGCTCCTCCATCTATATGTGCTATCACACAAAGGTTTGCAGTGTCTCCCATCACACTCTCAAGACATGTATATTGTGTCATAAGATACCAGAACACAGGCCGTTACACAAGGAGAACTGGACAGGGTTGAAGAAGGACAACAACCCAGCAGTAGGACTGGTACCTGCTCTTTTCTGCAAGGAGAAAAAGGAGGAACACTACCAGAGCCCTACAAAATGGTGTGCACATTTCTGATCAAACTGTTGTCAGAATTGTTAGGTTCACCATTGGCACCCTGTTCTCTTCATAGACTGAGCACGTGACAGATGTGAAAGAAAGTGGAGAGACTACGGTGAACGTTATGCTGCCCGATACATCATCCAGCCGGACTGGATTGGCAGTGGATCTTGGAGTCACTTTAAGACCATAACCTGGTACAGTGCACCCTCCTCCTGGTGCAGGACAATGCTTGGCCTCACATGGCCAGAGTGTGTAGGCAATTCCTGGATGACAATTCCTGGATGGCATTGATGCCATTGACTGGCATCCTATTAATAACAATAGGACATGAATGCATGGATAATTCTTCTCCTTATAGTTTCAGACTGAAGTAATACAATAGCAGCAAGCAGCTTTAAAACACCTATGTTGACATACACCGCCTGTGTGGCTTTCCTCTGCCTTTCACGGTGGTGACACTTCTGATCTCAGCAGTATGTGCGCAAGAGCAAAAGCCTCTCTTTATGTAAGGCTGAAAAGTATGTGTCCCATCATGCTTTGGGGCACAGCAAGCATTCCAGAGAGCTGAATTTGCTGTTAATGAGTAAAAACAATTACCCTTGGTAGACAATTCCTTTCTGATAGTATCTGGTCGGAGAAACTATGCAGGTCAAACACAAACCAGACTAGAGGATGATAAAGTAAAAATATTATACCTAAAAACATACTTTGAAACATATACAAAAGTACTGCCTTTAAAAGCTATGCACAATGATGCCCATTCAACATTTCATATTCATTTCATATCAAATTTTGCAAGACCAATTATGCTACAATCCAGTAAAACAGGTCAATTATGGTATTTCTAATGAAGCATGTAGTTGGTGTTCCACAAAGAATGAGTCAATTTTTTTAAATAGTCATTAAAATCAAAACCAATGAACAGTACATTTTTCAGATCAGCTAATTATATACTGCAGGTGACAGAGGACAAGACAGAGTCTCTGTCTTATACTGTTGTATTAGTCCAATGTAGGAAACAGCAGTTGCCTAAAGGCTACAGCACACAACACAAGAAGCCATGTGCCATATTGCATAGCAGACAGGACAAAGCACAGCTAAACCACAAAGGAAGCATCACTGTATTAAAGTGCTGATCAAAACTGAGGGCAAGCTCATACTTATATACATGGTCCCATCATAATATGAGCACCTCTGGTTTGAAATGAACTCTGGGATGTGACATATCATGTAACAGTGTTTACTGCATGTATAAATAAGCAAGTAAACCAGTCAGTTGTGCAAAGCGCAAAACAATCATCATGGGCAAAGGATGTTATTTGAATTATGTCCAAAAGGGCATGATAACAGGGTTCCAGGAGAAAGGTGGCAGCATCTCGGAACCTGATAATTTTGCGTAATGTTCTAGAGCTGCCACAGTGAAGTTGTAATGAGAACGGGCTTCTTGTACATTTAGGGCCTCCCAACAGCATAACAGTGGTGTCCCACAGGCCATAGCACTTTTCCACTGAAAGAACTCCATTCGTTTCCATTTGTGCATATAAGAACCTTGGTGCTTTTCAAGGAACTAGCCCATGTTTCCACCAATTTTAGTGGAACCAATGATATGTCACAGCATACGTCATCAACAGAGAGCGTTGCACAAAAGCAGTGAACAGAAATTAGACAATTGTGGAGCGTATGGACTAGCAGTGAGCATATGTGCTGTTGTTACAGTTGTCTTCAAAAGGCAAACAAGGATCAAATAATGTATATAAAAGCATACAGTGGACATATAACTTAAATTTTAAACTTTATAGACATTGTTAAACACTCTGAGAAGACAGAGGTGTACTTTATGGACACAAACATGAGCACAGCTATGGTGCTATGTAGGGCTGCAGCTAACGATTATTTTAGTAATCGATTATTCTATAGATTATTCTTGCGATTAATCGAGTAATCGGGGAAAAAATACATGAAAGAAATCAGGTTCTGCAATAACTACTTAAGCTTATTTTAAAAGTAATAGAAATACACAAAAAATAACTTTAAAGCTTTTTAATTAAACATTTTATTGCTTAAAATACAATAACAGCCTCCATTTCAGGTTCAAGTTTAAAACTTGCTTTTTTCAAAATCAAAACAGAAGAGAAATACATTTTTAAAAATCACATTAAAGGTAAAAAGCAAACATAAATTAAGGCACAATACAGTAAACATTGCCTTTTTATATATTCTACTTTGAATTTCAAGTCTATGTGACAAAACTCTTGCTTTTTTAAAGTGCAAAAACATAGAAATAAAATAAAATCACCTTGATTTAAAGGTAAAAAGCAAACATAAATTAAGAATAATAAACAATTTCAAGTCTGAGATATAACAACATCCACTTGGAGGTTTTCTACATGTTGAATGAAATATTTTCTTTTTTTACAAAGCCAACATATATTGAACATTATTCTTACAAACAATATCAATACAACATATAACAATTGAGGAAAGTGCTAAGTGCTCAACATGCTAAGAACTGACGCTTGCCTTGCGCTTTGATGCAATGTTTCCTGCTGCTGAAAACAGGCGCTCTGATGACGTGGATGTAGCTGAAATACACAACAGAGACTTTGCCAGTTCTGCCAGTGTTGGATAGCGCGCTGCGTTATTTTCCTATTGTCGTTTTCTTCTCGCACGTTGTCGCTCTTTTCCCTCGTCGCTTCCATATTCCCGCTTCTCAACTAAAAATCTCTGCACCTCCTCCTTCCTGTGCGTGGGTGACGTAAGCGTGGTGTGCCACATTAAAAGTTGTCCATGCGAAATACTGTGAGCGGAGTTTTAAAATTAAATAAACGATTATTCAAGGTACAGAAAATTACTCGATCATTTGATTTCACCCTTAGTGCTATGCTATCGCTCCTGACTTCACCAATGAGCAGTTCATGAGCAACTGTCGAGTGTCCCGGGACTCTTTTAACTACATCTGTCATTGTGTTGTAAAGGAAAAGCCTCCTGTTTGCATGGTACAAGAACGTCAACATCCGGAAGGAACTGATGTGCAAGCTGCATTGCTGGAGCAATGTAATGGTTGTGTAACTCAGTCTGATGTCTGCGCTTTAACTAAACGGGACATTACATTATTTACATTGTCCTATTTGTTTTTACACTTATACACCCATTGCATTCTGTTTATTGTTTAGTTATCTGTTTATATTTAGTTATTGGCTACCCTCGGGACAGTTAAGAAAGTAGTAGAAAAGGTGGTTGTTTATGTAAATATACTGCAGTAAACTGTACAGGGCTAATATTATAAGAACTTTGTACAATTTATTTAAAAACACAAAAACAAACGTGATAAAATAAACATCAGTCTATTTAGTATTGCTGACTCCCTCTATATAAAACTACACATGATCACAGATGTCCTCACGGTTAATGCCGAAAAAGAATTGCTGTTCTTTAGTTCCCGGTGCAAACTTTTCAGGTTCACGAACCTATTTTTGTTGGTGCAAATGTGCCAAACGGTTCAAAATTAGGTCCGCGAACCGGAACTATGCCAGTTCCAGTTCCCCGTTGGTGGAAAAGCACTGTGAGAGGGGAATGAAACCTTGCGAGTGGCACAGACTAATCAACATGCCAAAGTGGACCAGTTACCCTCTATAATGAACGCAGGAGCAACGAGAAAAGTGTCAGTGACCATCACTGAGTGAACATTGAGTCAAAGGTGGTTATTCCCACTATTAGATTTGTGGTCATAATTTTCTGATAAGATATAATGGAATAAAACTTTAAAAATAATTTTGTGAATTTACCAGTTGTCATGTGTAACTATCATTTCAAAAAATTATTGTTTTTGAGATAAGGGTACAAGATAAAAAAAAAAAGTTACTAGGCCAGTAGCAGACAATTAGCGTTTGCCTTTAACTCAGGACTTTAGATCAGTGAATATCAGCCCTGCTCCTAGAGATCTACCTGCAAACCCTTATCGATACCACCTGACCCAATAATTATTGCCTTCAGATGTTCTTGATAGGCTGTATAAGACGTGTTACAGGTGGGTTGGAGATTAAACCTATAAGAAGGCAGATTTCTAAGGTTGGTACTACTGCTTTAGAATGACTGCCTTTCTTTCTAAATTAGAATCCATACTTTAGATTTTGCAGTATAACTTAATGGGAACAATGTGAATGAAACACCTAGTCTAAGGTTTTTCCCCTATAACAAACATGGAACTAATTGACAAATCACAAATTAATACTGTGACACCACCAAAATATTGCATATCCTGCATCAGAATATTCCTTATAGCAAAGAGAGCTGTTAGATATGAGAGATATGACATGAAGCAGCATTTCCTTTCTTCCGTTGTGTACCATTCACATAACCAGCATCTGTCTTTCCTGAATGTCTAGGTGAAACTTGAGTAAGTCCAAATCCTAATGTTTAACACAGTGAGTGAAAACATAAAAATGATGGAAGTTTTTAGCATAACTAAAGAACTCCTGCATTCCATTGTAATGAAGAAACAACAAAGAGAGCTGAAATTATTTTGGATGCAAAATTATGTAAATGGCGTCAGTCAAGTGGCAGTCTTGATAATTATTTGAAGTAGAAGGGCTGATTTAGGCAATGGAAAAATGCTGACTCAACCACAACAAGCAAAGATCTTTGTAGTTAAGAGCAAAGGATGTTGCTTAGCAAAGGGTGAAACTGTAAACCAAGCTAGCAGATATGTAATGATGGGTCACATTCAGTTTAAATGCAATAACATGTAAAAGAAGACACCAAAATGTAAATTGGTCCATGAATCACCCAATGTGAAAGCTAGAGGAGCATAACTGGTTTTTGATTACTGGCCTATGAAGCCAATACATTAGCAATGAGTTAATATGACCAACCCAAACATGTCTAAGATGCCAAAGATGAATCAGTGTGGGTGTGACTTTGCTAAAAATACGTCATGGAAGAAGGAACAATTTTTGATAACTCTGCACTGTTTACTTCCACATATTTAGAACTGAAGTCAAAGTTTAGAGCTGTTACCATGTTTGAATTGTTTCCCTTTTCTTCTCTGGTGCTCCCCTGACACAAGGACTGTGAAAAGCATGAAATACCTGCTTCCAAATAAACACAATCTAATACTGTACACTAAATCTGCTCCATAAGGACAAAAAGCTAGCACTGTGATTATATTTTCACATATGTCAACAGTGACTCACCTAATGATGTACTACATACATACTGTTGTGTGCCATCCCCATATCAAAGGATGTCACCAAGCTGGTGTTTAAAGTCAACATCTGCTACTTACAAAATGAATGAAGACAACTACTGATACAACATTACTTGATAGCTAGAAATGTAATAATGCCTTGTAATATTGTTATACTGCAATGCGAAGATGATGCTGTGCACCGTGGAGATGTGACAATGTATCTCGAAGAATGGACACCATATTCAAGTGTCATACAACACAGCTGGTTGAGGACTAAAGTTTGAAAATGACTATTACACCCGTACCGCACTTCAAAACTCCTGCCTCCCAGAGATGGTGTCAATAAATTGGAAAAAAAATCATCTTTTTTCTTATTTTGTTGAAATATTTGAATGCCCACTGCAGAATCATGAAATAATTGAAAATATTGCATGCCCGTGCTGGCTTGAGTGGTGACAGCAGATAGATGACCATCCTACCCACTCTGATAGAGTGCAACCAATTATGCTCTCTTGGCAAAAAGTGTTACATTTTGAGTCTCTGAAAATAGGGTTTTGATGAATTGACTGGTCAAGATGCTCTTGACAGGAAAAAAAGAATGAGTTTGATTGTCTCTAGAGCTCTTTTTCATATTGTGAAGCCCTCTGCAATATGTAGAGAAAAGAAGACTTCCACCTTTATTCCATCCATGCAGTGAACACACACACACACACACACACACACACACCATTTTCCAATCCATTTCATAATTCTGTATTCATGATTCAAATACTTTAATAAAATAAAGAAAAGCTGTTGTTTGGTGATCATTTTCAAACACTGGTGTTCAACCAATATGCCATAGCCTTCCTAATATTTTCCTCCCAGTCCAGGGGATCCATTTGGTGACCTTTTCATGTGTCTCCAAGCTTTAGAGAGTGGATTCACAGCTCACTACCATTACATCATGGAAGTGTATGCAAGCCAGAACTGTAATCATGACTATCAAACAATGAGTGGTCATACTGTATATGCAGGGCAAAAGGCCTCATTTCTGTTGGGAAGTGTGCTGTAAAGGCCAGTTTGCTGTCCTCTCCTCTCACTGCAGATCAATGCAGCTGTGCCTGGCATATGGGACACTTACTCTGCCCGATGTCTGCTGCAAACCTGTGAAAGTTGACACGGATCCAAGGGCTATAGGGTGAGGAATAGTTGCATCTTCTGAGCTGACTAGGCAGAAACATAGCTGGCTTTGACAGGTCATCACTACTTAGTGAGTGTGTGTATTTGTATGACTGTGTGTGTGTCCTCTGCAGAACAAAAAGCTTTTGGAGGACAGCGGGGCCCTCACAGCCATCTCCATTTAAAGAGGCAGCCGCTCAGGCTGAGTGGACGTGTGTGTCTTTGATGTGTAAGTACCTATTCACAAGCTTATGCTAATGAGTGTTTCACTTAATGCTTATGTCCACTTCAGAATGAGGCTGTGGGCTGACTTGTTAACAGGACGTTCCCACTACGCATAAGTGTGCATGTGAGTATGTGATCAAATTACCTCTCTAAGGAGCATAGTTTTCACTAATTCAGCCCTTACTGCTGCTCATTAGGCCAGCTGCAGTGGATGTATGTAGTTTATACTGACATCTCCTGCGCTGCAGTTACTGTCCTTTTATGCTGATCTGAAATCTAAGTGGTAGAAACATTCTGGTTACTCGAAACATACATGAAACTAAATTGCGTTATGTAAAGTGTTGTTAAAGGGGGACTAGGCATGCTGTTTTTCCAGTTAATTCAGTTCAGTTTAATAATATAATATTATGTTTTATAATGTTGGAATAGAAGATATTTGACTTTGATTTAAACCCTATGATTTGGTCTTTTCCTGAAACAAGCTGTTTTCCCTTTCCCCAGGGTGGGCTCATGAATGATCTGATGACCTCTGCTCTAATTGATTGGTTTACAGCTTTGGTCTAGTAAACTCGTAAAGAGAAGTGTGTAAGAAAGGAAGTTAGTTAATAGAAAAATAAATAAATGAATAAATTGCCTCATTTATTGTTTGCATGCTTTATTTCTATATACACTACCAGTCAAACGTTTTAGATAACCTCAATTGTTCAAGTTTATAATAAATAATAAATATTATTATTATTATTATTATTATTATTATTCAGTTTAATGTCAGTTTAATCGCAATTTACAGACAAAAATATATCTAAACTTTGGACACTTTTGTCAGAACACCCTCGTGACATTCTTTCTACAATAGACATCAAATATTCTTCAGACAGTTCTTCACAAATCTGCTGCAGAAGTTCACATAAATGTTGGCACTTATAGGTTTGCTTTGCTTTTCACTTCATCCCAAATCAGCTGGATGGGGTTTAAGTCTGGAGTCTGTGCTGCCACTCCAAGCTGTTTTCAAGCTGACCATCTTGTTCTTTTTTCCTAAGGTAGTTCAGGCAGTGCCTGGACTTATGTTTTAGGTCATTAAGAGGAACCCCCTACCAACTAGAAGCATAGCAGAAATGTTCTAAAATTTTTGACTGGTAGTGTACGTATATATACACACTGATATTGACACTAATAATGTATGGATAACGATGCGAAATGAAAACAGCTCCTGAAAGTGGGACAGAGCTGAGGTAAAAATGAATAGAAGAGGTGCACATAATGGTACTGTCCACAAGAAATGCTGATATGAACTGAGCGGTGTTGCAGGATTTGAAACTGCAATGGCTGATGCATGGCTGGTGGCTGTAAACGATATATATCTTTTTCTGTGATAGTTTGTTTACTTGTGTTCATGTATATCAGTTTCATGTACCAGACTCTGCTTATTCAACTATGCCAAGGTAAATACAGTTTTATGTTCTGTGGCACATTTAATTATGACGTTGTACAAATATATTGGTGAATGTAACATTGTAACTACTAACTATAACAATGTAACTAGTAATTGGTATTGCTAAAATTACCAAACTAGCATTTGGTATTGGTCTGCCAAATGTAACTATACATGTTTAAGCAGCTAAAATTTTACCATGTAAACCCAGCCTTAAAAGACAGCAATTGTCAGTGACACTAAAACCATGGTATAATTTCTCATTTATAACTCATCAAATAAATTATGTTGAAAGTATGGATTCTAAAATTTCAACCAATAGCAGGTTTAGATGTTTTTTATTATTAATATTTGTATATGATTAAATATTATTTTGTTGAATAGAATGTAAATACAATACATTTATGTAAAGGTTTAATTAAATAGGTAATTACATATTTACATCTGAATAAAATATTAAAGTAGAAGAAATCACTCTTAACATTAAAACATTATCTTATTATACCCAACATTATGCCAGAGAAACAGACTTTAGTAATGCCAGGAGGTATAATTATGTACCTATATTGTGACCGATTAAGAATAGAACTTAAGATCTTTTCAGAACTTCTCATTCTTTTGTTTCTTCAGAGTATTAATAAAACGTGACTAGCATGTGAAGTATATCACTATTCTTATCTTGCTCAAAATATAAGCAAAAACAGATTTTACATATCAAATAAATGCAACAATGGGATCTACACTGCAATATAAACAGAACAGACTGAATGGCAGAAAAAGCTGTTATCTGCATTTATTTTAAAGGGTTAATCTCAGGATTTGGGTAAAGAGATCATCATATCAGGCAAGCCTGTCATTCTTCTTGCTTGTTCAGCAGGTTTATCTGGTCTTTGTAGGGTGTGGAGGACAAAGAGGGAAAGTTGTCAAAATCTGAATTGCCCAACACAATTCTAAAGTGCCTCCATTATGCATGCACAATCTCAGTGGCCTTTATTTTAACTTATGTGCAAACACAAGCAAGCAAAAGACCTCCATATGCACAGAACAAACATGGACACCCCCCATGAAGGCACACATTCCTCCCTGGCACACAGAGCATTTTGTTAGCATTCACAGCGATAAAGCTCACTCCCTGTAAGACTGCCAGCATAGCAAACTGTGCTCCATTGTTGGGGCGTAAGGCTTAACACATCGCTGTGGAACGCACACCACACAGCCCACAGAGAATGACTTGATTGACTGCTCACACAAACACCAATAACAGGTATCACACTCAAACTCTATAATTGGGATGAAAATAAACTAAGTCTGGTGGTTGTAGGCAATGTGGAAACATTGGTCTCATTTCCACTGCCAAGCCAAATGGTTCTCATAGCTGTGTCGGGCTGTTTCCAATCCTATGCAGACTAGGGAGCCTGGTTACTAGGGGTCTAGGAAAATCTTGATACACTTCAGTATTACAATATTATTGTTGATACTTGATTCTTAAAACATGGTATCAGTTTCTAACTAATAGTTTACATGTAAAAATTGGTGGCATTCACTGGTTGGAATATGAATGGGAAAGCCCATAACCCAAAACATGGCATCTACTTGCAGAGAAAGTCCTGCCCTTCAAGAAAAAGAGCCAATCAGCGTGCTAGTTACACTACTAGTGGGAAAGTACCCCTCTCTGTGGACTGTGCAAATGCAGCATTCATAATGACTCAAAAAATCATGCTTTTTATGTGATCCAAACGCTACACATATGATGCTTTCGACATATCAGTGATTTCAAATACAATTTGAAACAGTATTTTGGAGTTTTGTCTTGTATGAGTGAAAATAACTGCCTGATAACATTGTAAAGAAGGCTGCTGAATGAACAGCCTTGCCTATAAGGACTCTGCTGCCATTCAGCAGTGATACTACTTCAGTCACATGAATTTATACTTTCCATTTTGAGTGTTCTATTATTTAAAATTCTGTAATTTCAACACAGCTAGTGCTGTTTGGAGCTGGAGCCTGTTAACTTTGGTGCAAATCGTCTTAGCATTTGCAACTAAAAAACTCACATAAGAGGTTTAATTTCAAATTTCACTCCCTTCAACACCAAATTTCAGTCTCTAGAGTTACTATTTGGATTTGGAGCCTGCTAAAGTTACTGCATCTAGCATTAGCTTAGAAAACATTAGCTTTAGCAGCTAGTAGGCTACAGCATTAAAAAGCAGGTTTAATTCAAACTTTATATCCATTCAACACCCATCACACAACTTATCTCTAACAGAAATGAATGTAATAAACTTTTGTCAAAGGAGCTCAGAATCAAATCTGTTGGCATAAATGTTAGCAAAGTTATTGATAACCAGATACTCTCACCTAGTTAGTAGCACAGTGTTCAGCAGTTGTTACAGTGATGATTTGACAAGCATTGAATAAAAATTTTGCACAAACATTTTATTTGATCATTTTTGCTTTGGGGGAAAAAAATAACAGAACATGAAGCCCCAAAACAGTATTTGATTTAGTCCTGTAGTCATGGGTTTTTGTGATTAGGGAACCAGCCTTGTAACTGGATCGTTCAATCAATCCGCCAAACTGAGAAGACACAACTAAAGCACACATGAGGAACAAACTTAAACCACAACTGCTTCCTGGACATTGTGGTCGGGCTGCCCAACGCTCCAAACAAGTGTGTATGTGTGTGTGAATGTGTGTTTCACTGCACAGATGGATTAAATGCGGAGGTCAAATTAATCTTGTGTACAAGCACATTTGTCAAAGCATCACTTTCACTTGACCTCGCTTTTTTCTCTTCACTTATCAGGGCTTGAATTTCAGTGCGGGATTGCGGGAATTGCGCACTATTTCTTCGATTCCCGCAATTTTAGCCTTAATAATGTGGGAAACTCCCACACACAATTACAGCGAAAACGCTCAGCAAAACATTAGCTCGGTTTGGATTGTGAAACGGATGGATGGTCGGACGGACCGACTAACGTACTGGACGCTGCACTCGGCGCTCACTCTTCCTCTGTATACAGAGCTATGAGAACCTTCTGCTTTAGAGGTGTTTCTCTCAACTTTCAGAAGCAACACAGTCACTGATAAGAACGTTTGGAATGTAAACATGGAGCACTGGCTAAAAATCTCCATCTTCTGAAATTGAATCCGCTCAGAAAACAGCACCTTCTGACTCCCCGCAGAATCCAACTCCCCTTCGCGTGCACGCGTGTCACACAGCCAGGGTTGCCAGGTCCAACAAAAATATTCAGCCCAAAGTCAGTCTAAAACCCGCCCTTCAGAAGCTTAAACTACATTACATTACATTACATTGCATTTAGCGGACGCTTTTATCCAAAGCGAGTTACAATAGTGGGAAAGTACAGATGCGAAAAAAATAATACTAGAGTTGTACTAGTATTTACTAGTACTAGTATACTAGAATTAACATTTGGATATCGAATGCTGAGTGCATATCAGTACTCATGGGGAGTATTTGGGATCACTAGAGCAGGTGCTCTTTGAAGAGCTCGGTTTTTAGGAGTTTCTTGAACCCAGTGAGGGACATCTCTGCTCTAGTGGTGGTAGGCAGCTTGTTCCACCATCTGGGAACTACTGAGGAGAACAGTCTGGATTGCTTTGTGTGAATGTTAGGCAAAGCAATGCGACGTTCAGTGGAGGAGCGCAGCGACCGGGCAGGGACGTAAGCTTTTAAGAGCGAGTGTAGATAAGGGGGAGCCTGCTCTGTCATCATCTTATAGGCGATTGTGCAGGCTTTGTGTCTGATCCGGGCAGCAATCGGAAGCCAGTGTAGCTCAATGAGCAGTGGGGTAACATGTGCCCGTTTTGGATGGTTAAAAACCAGACATGCTGCTGCATTCTGGACCATCTGTAGTGGTTTAATAGTGCAGGCTGGGAGGCCTGTTAGCACAGCGTTGCAGCAATCGAGGCGTGAGATAACCACAGCTTGTACCAAGAGTTGAGTGGCATGTTGCGTTAGGAACGGTCTGATTTGTCTGATATTATAGAGCGCAAAGCGGCAGGACCATGCAACAGAGGACACATGATGTGTGAATGAAAGCTGGTCAAACTAGCCCAAAATATGTCTGCCACACGTTTGAAGCAAATATCAAAGCAACTATGAGTGTACGACTTAGTATTTTGTTTATTATCAGTCATTAATAATATGGTAACATTAGTGTTTATTACTTGTTTAATTAAAAGTTAACCTTAAGTTTTATATCCAGTCAAGAACATTTGATAGTAACATAATTAGCAAAAAAAAAAAAAGGAACCGACTTTTTCCACATTTGCAGTATTTGCAATATGCCCTTTTCTCGTCATTAGGAACACTTGTAATACATTCCATCAAACCTTTTTCTTTTTCCCAATCTTTGCAATACCCGTAGTTCCCCTATTTACCTGGCATTTTAGCTAGCGACTGTTTTCTGTTCACCTTCTGTGTGTCTTTGTCTCTTTCTCTCTATCTCTCCCCCACTTGATTTGTTTATAACTCAGCTGAGGGTCAGAGAACATTACAATATTTTTTTGGGGGGAGAGTATGATTTCGGCAATCCTAACATAGCACTTGCCAAAATTACACTCCCCTCTTATCTTGGACTATATAGGCTGAAATGTGTATATATAGATCAGCTAATATCTTAAGTTGAAACAACAAAACTCTCAAAAGGACAAGGTAAGACCTGTAGTTAAGCTCACCAGTAGTATCCCCCCAAAATGTAGCAATCCCCCTTATGTGACACATTTATGGGGGGAATTCCCCCCCCCCCATTTTGAAAAATTAATTTCAGGCCCTGCTTATATAGCAGAGGCACTTAAACATGCTAAGGAATATGAGTTGAAAGCAGCTTGTAAGCATTCCCAACTGAACTGTGCCTATGAGGAATTGCCACTACTATGTTTTTGTCCTTGCTAAGAACTGTTCAGCCCTGCAGTGGAAAAGGGGTGACTAACTCCTTAGGATGGTTATGTAACTTCAACAGGGCTGTCACAATTAATACATAATCACCTGTCCACAATTATTTAATTGGACTGATTATATTTTCTATAGTTGTTGTGATTTATTTATTTTGCAATAAACAGACTGTGAATTAGGTGTGGTTTCATCTGTTTTGTCTTGGATTTTACAAAAACAATGACCATTCGGGGCTGGGTTTCCCAAAAACATCTTGGTACAAAGATCATAATCTTGGTCAGTTTGGAGTTACTGAGTATTGAAAGGGAGAATGCAAGACAGCTAATAATTTTGGTTATTTCAGGCATGGTCATTGAGTTTTATACAATGAACAGATTAGTATATTATTAAATGCAACCATGTACTGTTTTTCAATTGCAACCATTTGTTTGTGACTAAGAATTAGTGACATACAGCAAAAATTCAACTTAAGCCCATTTTTACAATTTATATAACATAACACTAGGGATGCACCGATACCACATTTTTTAAAACCGAGTACGAGTACTTACATTTAAGTACTTGCCGATACCAAGTACCAATAAGAGTACTAAT
>BRDA01011747.1:109564-179138 GCA_036984385.1 Crenuchus spilurus
ATAACAATAGAACATTTAGACATTTTAAAATTTACGAACAAGTGAAAACTGACACAATGCTCAAGCAAAACTGTAGTGGCACATTTAAACAGGTTTAAAAATGACAGAAGTTATAGGTGATGTGTTATTTTAAATGATATATATCAATGATGGCAAATAATTACTCACAAAATGTCAGAATTAAACCCAGTGTTTAGATTTGGTCAATACAGACACAAACAAAAACTTTCCTGATATATTTAGGCTATTTTACACTGGAAGAACAGAATGTTAAGGGATGATGAACTACTATGCTTGTGTACATTTCATTAACTGTTCACAATTTCATAAATATGTGATGCATTTCTCCTTAATACGAATACGGTTATACCCTGAAAACAAGGACATTTGCAAAAATAAACTAAGAAAACAAGTGGTTAAATAAATGTAAATTAGATAGAGATACTTACTTGTTAACACATTGGTTGACAAGTGCTAATATGTAACTGTTCAGATACTGTGCACTGACTGTTGTTCAGAGGCTTTTTATAAAATGTTCTTGCAGTTATTCCGTGCTCTAGAAGCACAGAAGAACATTCTGTATTGGAATTCAAGATAACAAAAGTATAATACTGCCCACTTCATCCTACCCCATTCCCATACTTTTCTACTAATCCTCTTCCCTCCATATTCTGTCTACTTCAAGTTTCACAGCAAATGCAAAACTGTTTTGAACCTTGATTGAAAGTAATGCCCTGAGACTTAGCTACTGTTACAGGCAAGCAGACAGGGAAGAAGAGATTACCATGCCTGCACTTCAGAATTCTTCTCAGTCAATTTCTATAATACCCTCAAGTCTTTGATGTCCATTCAGCTGGTACAAGATACATTTCACTTAAGAAAGACCCTTCTAGAGTTGCACCAAGAATTGAAAGGTTTCAATACTCGTATTTGGCAATCAATTCTACTCGGGATAGGGATATGATATTCAGTATGATAAAGTCTCTTTCTACAGGATGCCTATTGATGTAGTAGACAAGTCCAATCTGTTAAAAATACAAGCTTTCACAACTACGTTATGATGAAAACTACATAAAGTCATAACTGTAAAATACACTGTTGAGCCAAATCATTAGTTCGACCTGTCACCAAGACCACAGCAGCAGATCCTTTAAGCCCTGTAAGTGGTGAGGTGGAGCCGCCTCAGGCCTTCTTATTTAAACACATCACACAAATGCTCTGTCAGACTGAGATCTGGGGAAGTCAAGTAGTTAGACCACAGATATTTCAAAGTCACTCAGGTTTTCAAGTCTGCCCATTTCTCCTGCATCCAGCATGACCACTAGCAGAACAGACTACTCTGCTCATCATGTACAAATTCACAGAATAACCAGCAGTATGTGTAATCTGTGAGTGTTCATTATGTTTTGGCTCACCACTGTACATGGAGTACCAAGACTCTTTTTCCTGTATAAAATGGGGCTTTTAACAAGGGCACAGCAAGAGATCTGTATTGAGAAATGTGAGGGTGATGTCACAGTCTGAAAACCTCATGCCAAATCCAGACCCACTGCTATGACTTCTGAATTAATATTTTAGGCGTTATAGGGTGACTCACAGCAGGGGAAGGACACCATATTTTAGAATATTCTTTCCTCTTGATTCAATATTGCTACTTCTTTCAGCCCTCTTCAGCACCTTTACATAACAGTATATTATGGCAATCTGCAAAGCCAAAGATCTGCCAGCCACACATACCATATATCCTCAATGTTTTCCCATCCTGTTCGCCAAGGTTACTTAAAGTACTGCCTCCTGCCCTGCCACATTATATGAGCAAATGCATTATTCATATCCTAAGTCTTCGTTGTCCACACAATGTCATGGCAACAAAGAGGATCTCACCAGCTAATGAGCATCTGAAACAGGCCCAAGAATGTACAAATAACAACGTTTTATAGTTTAATACTTTTTTGCAGTATTTTAACTTAAATAGAAAAAAAAACATGGCAAGATCTTTGCATAACTTTGTTTACTTGTATTATTGTTGCTGACATAGATCTACACTTTAGTTAGGAGTAAAACTTGACAACAGCAAATCTAATATTAGTAATCTTACATCTAATTATCTCATATTTTATTCCGATATGTGTTACGCTGATAAAATTCTTTCTGGGTCCTGAAGAAAAAAAAACTCCCCTAAAAAAACAAAAACAAACATCCACTGATTCATACTGGTTTTGGAGGAATCCGTTGATTCATACTGGTTTTGGAGGAATCCGTTGATTCATACTGGTTTTGGAGGAATCCGTTGATTCATACTGGTTTTAGAGGAATCCGTTGATTCATACTGGTTTTAGAGGAATCCATTGATTCATACTGGTTTTAGAGGAATCCGTTCATTCATACTGGTTTTAGAGGAATCCGATGATTCATACTGGTTTTAGAGGAATCCGTTGATTCATACTGGTTTTAGAGGAATCCGTTGATTCATACTGGTTTTAGAGGAATCCGTTGATTCATACTGGTTTTAGAGGAATTCATTGATATATACTGGTTTTAGAAGAATAAATTGATTCACACTGGTCTGCAATAAATGAAGTTGTTGAATTAATTTCTTTTAAGCAATATATCTGGATCATTAATGCCAATGTTGGACAATGAAACTGAAACACCTGTTATTTTAGTGTAGGAGGTTTCATGGCTAAATTGGACCAGTCTGGTGGCCAATCTTCATTAATGTCACATTGCACCAGTAAGAGCAGAGTATGAAGGTTCAGTTAGCAGGTAAGAGCACAGTTATATAGTATATTACAATGCACACAACATTATGGTGACATACCAGAGTTCAAAAGAGGACAAATTGTTGGTGCACGTCTTGCTGGCGCATCTGTGACCAAGACAGCAAGTCTTTGTGTCTAAATATTATTGAGCCACTTTGGGGTGTTCTGGAGGAGCGAGTCAGGAAACGGTTTCCTCCACCAGCATCACGTAGTGACCTGGCCACTATCCTGCAAGAAGAATGTCTTAAAATCCCTCTGACCACTGTGGAGGACTTGTGTATGTCATTCCCAAGACAAATTGATGCTGTATTGGCCGCAAAAGGAGGCCCTACACCTACTAATACATTATTGTGGTCTAAAACCAGGTGTTTCAGTTTCATTGTCTAACCCCTGTACATTAGCTGATCTCTCATTCTGAGTAAACATTATTGTAATGTTGCTGTAGAGTTCACACTTATGTTACACATCATTCTTTGGAGCTTTCATTATAAGCTCAAATAATGTCACACTATTTGTGCACATTTTTTTCACTGGGGTCTCCGTTTTGCAACTGACATTTAAAGACATTTATTTTGCACAAAAGTTATGAAAGATTATCTAAAAGCAAATCACTGAATAGCTTACAATGAACATAAGACTTTGCGTAACTCTTCTGTTATTCTGACCTCTGTCTGTGTGGTTACTCCACTCTGACATTTATCTGAAATGTCGACATTCACAAAATGAAATATTTAAACAAGTATAAAAGTTTTGCCATGACAATACAAAGACAAAATTTATTTTACATTCAATGTCACCAGCTACTGAGAAACCTTCAATTGATAACTCAGTAAATATTGTGCTATTTAACATAAGTGCCAACATTATGTAATTAATCATTATTTAGACCTGCTTTGGCTTTTTTAACCTTTGCCTTTGAAAAAGCATAATAAGCAATGGTTAATTAAAAAATTCATGTAATAGAGAAAAAAAAAACACGTAATTAAAGGCAATGCAATCAGAACACGAATAAATTAACTTCTTCAATGATGGCTGAAGAACATACATCTTTACCAAAGTGGAAAAAATATAAAAACGCTGGTAAAAGCTGAAGTATAGGTTACAATTTTTACTCAGTTAAAATATAAAAGAACATGCTCCTAAAAGTAAAAAAAAATATTTAATAAATATTCCATTTTTGAAAAAGGATGTATTACATATAACATATATAACATATAGGCAACAGCGGTCATGTTTACATGGTCTATAAATAACTAAATAAAAATGACAGTTCAAAATTTTTATTAATATGTTGCTCACAATAGTTACGTTATGACTATAGTCCATCAGAATAGTCTGTTGTGATTACAGACCATTTTAAATCGTTAACATTATAATTAATGTATTATAGTTTAATCAGCATTAGAAGCTAGCCCTGATGGTGATTATATGATACTCATATTACCGTCCGGGATCATTTATCTAAAATTACACTTTAATCCAAGCTTACTAATAACCAAGTCACAACATTTGGAAGGTGATCCCTTTCAGCTCCTGCCTTGATCCAATTTTGTGCTGTTTTATTCTGTTTGCATATACAGCTCCTGAACATGACATGAGCTGCCTCCTGCAGTGATGCTCAGCAGACCAGGACAGAGGATGGATTCTAGGTAATCAATCCTATCAATTACAGACAGGCAGTGGGTAAGTGTGACCCTGCTGTGTGGTGGTCGCGTGGCCTGAGGGAGGTGGCTGCACCGTGAGTCAGCAATCTGAGCAGTCACATTACAGCATCCACTTCCATCCCCCATCCTCTGTCTGCATTTCTCTCTCTCTCTCTCTGTCACCCCCCCCCCACACACACACACACGTCTCATTTCTGTATTGACACCATTCCATGACTGTATTTCTCATCAAAGTAAAATTCATCCTAGGGTACTCACTGTCTCAAAACCCTTTCCCCCATAGTGCATGAAGTAAGAGGGCTGGGTATGTGCAAACACACACACACACACACACACACACACACAACTAACATGCTTTTAATCAATCAATCTGAAGGTGGTGATTCAGCTGCTTTAATTATGAAATGCTGAATCAATAATAGTCTATTATAATATTATTCAACAATGTATACCCCCCATTTTTAAATATTGGTGTAGTGTTACTGAAAATGGCACTCATAAGCCTGTCATGATCATAAAAATATTTGAATATTGTTAAACATCATTGAAAGGATTCTATAATTTTCTTTTCTTTATTTTAATAAAAAAAAAACTCTAAAGCAGCTACTATGAGTGATTAGCAACAGAAGTATTGATCAACTATGTATCGGTATCAGTCAATTTTCAGACCAAATATGAAATCAGCCAGTAATTTAGCAGATCCTGAGAGCTAGTCAGATAAAATGATCCATATTTTAAGAGATGCTGCAGCATTGCGAAGTCACAAGATGCTGCAGTTCCTCATTTAACTTATAGATGGCACTACTGCACTTACGGCTGCAGAAACGTCAGGTGGCGATTTTTAAGGTATCTGATGCACTCTAACATGTTTGAAAAACGTGTAAAACTAACATGCCTTACAGGGAAAGCAAAATAAAGACTTAAACCATTAACTGGATACCCCGATCAAGTACATCACTCGGTCCAGTACACTAAGTATCAGAACATAGCAGCACTAGCTAAAACTACCAACGCTTGAGCTCTGAAGTGCAGCTCTGTGTGGGAATTCACAGGCTCTTGCAGTGGGTGCTCAGAGTTATAATATTTTAAATATAGTTGATTCCAAAAAGTAAAGTACATTTCATCTTGAGAGACAAGGGACAATATTACTAAAGCATTGCTGAATGATGCTTCCAGCCCCGCCCTCGATCAGTATTGAAACATGACTGGCAATTGCTCTTGGCCCCAAAATCATTCATCAGTCCATCTCTATGAAATATATTTTGCTTCCTAGTGATCTTATTACATTATACTGCTTTCAAATGATATGGCACTGTACTATGCATGCAAATTAATAGAAATTATTTACTTTAACACAGTGTATACAAACAAGTCTGCAAGCACACATTAACATTAGTGTTTGTTACCTAGGTAACCAACATAAACATTACAGAACCGAGTTAATTTTTTTTGTCTTTATTTCAGCTTAATCTTATTTATATTTATTTGCCTAAGTTTAACTAATAAAAAACTATAAGGTCAAATAATGGTGGAATATGAGATTTCATAAGACAATGATTCATGAAAAGATTAAAATAGGTTCAATTACTTCCTATGTCATCAAACTGGTGTACTGGCTGCTGGTCTAGAGGGACATTAATCTCAGCATCTATCAGTATGACCTTAACAAATTGATTTTAACCAAGTCCCTCATTTATCAGTCCTCTTGATCGATTTAGCTGGTTATTCCCAAAGGCATTCATTGACATAACCATCTTTTCCATTATATTTTGTCCTAACTTAATGGCATATCAGAGATTCCTTTCTAATGTACAAAGCACACCATAATAAATTACAAAAAATGTTACATGGAGCATTCACAGCTTGCAGTAAACATTTGCCAGTTGCATTACAAATTAAGACAGTTGGTTTCTATTGTACAATTATAAAATACTGTAATTAACTTCCAATGAGTTATGCAGTGAAAAAAAACTGAGCAACAACTAGTAGCACATTCAAACGCCAACTAAAATGTGAATATACTAACAAAACATCTTTAAATTGCCTTTTTTTATTTAAATTGGCATTACTGTAGACTCCATACTGCTTGAGCAAGCTTTGCAGAACATAAACAGCTATTAAAATAACTTTACTACATTACTTAAATTTTAACTCACACATTAGAGGAATGTCAAAAAGGTAAAATGGTTGATTTTACTCACCATACCTAGAACAAAATCTACATCTGCAGTACAATAAAAGTTAACTGAGTAAGGCTGTCACAATACCAACATTTTGATATTGATACCAACTATACTATAATCTCTGTATTCCATACATAACTTTTCAGCTGTCAGCAAAATAGTGTTAAACTGGGGCAAGTTATTTGTTTTAACATGTTTTGATAGTATTGAAAGTTAGAGTAGATTTGAGTGCCATATTTGAGTACTAAAACTTTCCATTCTTGGTGCTGAAGTTAGTAATGTACATCCAAGTTGTTGGCCTACTTACAACGGTATAAGAAAATCCCACAAAAATGAGTCAATGTCATAATACTCTACTAAATATATTCTGTTCACTTGATGAAATTGCTCAATTCATTTGCTCCCTGCACTCTGGCCTCTGGATGTTTGGCTCCATTGCTGAATGTTGCAATTACTGTGTTTAATAGTTTCAGATACTGTTATCATTGTGTGTTACAGCTTAAACCTGGATGAAGCAAAGGGAAGATCTTATCTTAACCTCCTTCCACTCCTGTATATGACACATCCATTAAACCTTCAAAATGCACTTTCCCCCCTTAATGCTCCTATATAACCAAGCTCGGAGCCTGACAGCAGTGATCCATAATCCTGTTGACCAGCAAAGAGATTGGTCTGATGTAAGACCAGGGGCTCATGGTTAACTAACATCTGCGTTAGCAATTCGTGCAGGAGAAACAGTAATGTGGGCTATAAGAAAACAGCAAGTCACTGCTCATGACAACAGACGTGAAAAAGAGTCAGGCACTCCTTTAACAAGTCAGTTTACAGGCGCTTGCAGAGACCCACCTACAGCCCTTCTGCTACACTAGCTCACCACACAGCCTTGCCTTAACTTCACTAAACTTTTATATGCTTGAGCACAGTGTAGAATGTAACAGCCCACTCACAACAGAGTTTATTCAACACTACAGAGCAGATAATATCACTTATGAGAGGGGTGTTGCCGTGTTATTGTCCTGTCCTGCTGTAAAAAAATCACAGTCTTGCATAACTTCACGGACAGCCATATCTCTGGGCCGTGTCACTCTGGCTCATTGAGACCTGAACCAGCTAACGCTAGCTCGCCTGCTAACGCTAACACTACTTCTGCGCCCCATCCAAAGTCGTATTCACTAAATAAACCACAACTCTCTACGAAAGCACACACAATGTCCGTACTACGTCCGTGAACTTATCTCCTTTACTGACACAATACAAATATGGTTACACTCACCGCGGTGTGCAGTTTTTTGACACTTTCTCGGGCGTCTGTGGTGTCGTTAGCCCCGCGATGATCCGCCCTCAGCTACAGCAGCGCCTCCTTAGCGACCCAACGTCTAACCCCGCCCTCTCCATAAAAGTCACCCAATCAGAGCTCTCTCATTTCAAACGACAGCTGTGTTGTCCAATTGCATTGAAGAATTTAAAACGTTTGACAGCTGGTGACGCCTATCTAACCTGGCCGTGTTCAATTGTTAAGGGTTGCAAACGGTTTGTGAAGAAATGACAGCAAACTAGCTAAATAAACGCTGTTTTTAATGCTGAACGGCTTCAGGTATTCTGAACTATGTTGTATTTGTAGTTTAAAATATTATAAGGAACTGTAAACAACATATTTTAGGTCTATTAACTGCTTATTGACAGACTTTAGGCTTATTTACTGATACCAGAGCGAAATAGTATCGTATTACTTTCACCTCTAACCAGCCACCATGACGTAAAGGTGTGTCACTATTCCTTTCGTTTTCAGTTGCCTTTAGAAGTAAAGTATGTGAGCTGTTGTTACTGTTTTCCTCATTATGTGCAGTGATCTGGAGGCTCCACTCTGCTCAGTCTCAGGCGCTGAACGCGGCCGCACACATGACAGACAGCCGCGGCGTACAGTGAGGGAGTTCAACTCCTTTTACGGGACAGCTGAGCATCTGTGATTGTCAGGAGCTCTCACAGACCTGGACAACTCTGCAGTCTGTTTACTCCGAGTTTCACGGCGGGATTTCACTCCTGCAAACAGAATCACACAGCAGATAATCAAATTATCCACTCATAGTCGTCTGTTCAGTTGCTTAAGCACACAGTCTCACTAGTGCACTACTAGTGCATCTCCAAAAATGAGATCATCTGACAAAATAGCAAAATAACAACTATTAATAACTTATTCAAAGTCAAATAAAGATTTACATTATAATAGTATTTATTTTCATAATTGTTATTATATAAAATGGTGCTGTTTGTGTGTAAATTTTTATTTTATTTTTATTCAGCCAAAGTACATAAATATAAACATATATATAGTACCAGTCAAATGTGTGGACACACCTTCTCATTCAGTGATTTTTCATTATTTAAAAATGGTCTGCATTGTAGATACTAAACTCATCCAAACTATGAAGAAATACATATGAAATTATTTAATAAACAAAACAGTGTTAAAAAGACCAGAATATGTTTATATTTTACATTCTTCACAGTAGGCACCTCTTGCTTAGATGGCAGCTTTCTTGGCATTTTCTCAGTCAACTTTATGAGGTAGTCACCTGAAATGGCTTTCAGTTAACAGCTGTGTCTTGTCAAGAGTTCATGACTTGCATTTCTTGCCTCTTAATGTGTTTGAGACATCAGTTGTGTGTCTACTTTGAAGAATCTAAAATCTAAAACATGTTTTGGTTTGTTTAACACTTTTAAGTTTACTACATGATTCCTTAAGTGCTCCTTCATAGTCTGGGTGACTTCAGTGTTCATTTACAATGTAGGAAAAAAAGAATGAGAAATCGTAAACAGTGTATACCACACACACACACACACACACACACACACACACACACACACACACACACACACAATTTCGTTATCATAACTTCTGATAACAATCTACAAAAGGTGAAAACATGCTTTGTTATCTAATTGTGGCAGTTTCACAGGCAGGTTATTTTAAATGACCAAATGCACTGAGACATTGAAACAGTTCAGTGCTACACTAGTAAAGCTACTTTATAGTAATAGTAAAGCTACTTTCAGTGAGACAGACTGACAGCTGTTGAGGACAAACTCTACTTGGCCTCAGTCCAAACACTGTTTAAACAGTGATAAAATCACAAATTATCACTACTTTCACTTCTTATTTTTACTTTTCCATATTTAGTGAAATACGCCTGCATGAAGGGGATCATGTATTGTGTTGTGTGTACACTTCACCAACACTGAAACAAGATAATTACCAGCTGACTAATTCATAGTCTGCCACGTTAAGAACGGGAATCATACTTTATATTTATCTGGAGTAAATCAGGTAAGTCAGTGTGTGCGTCTGCAGTCGACCACGAAGCTGGAAAGTACCGTGTTTTTAAACTTTAAGGGTAAACAATGGTGTACTATCGCCATCTGGTGGCCACTACGCAGTCTCCATTAGCCCCGCCCTGCTGCCTTCAGGTTTATGGAAAGCTATAAAAGAAGCAGAAATTAATGAGAAAATATGATATTTGTGTTTGAAGATTCACACACTTCTGCTGACCATATGTGAGATTATTCTGCAGCTCCTCCATAATGTCCTGCATGAACAGTCAGAATATAATTTGCGTAAGTGACGTCACTAGAAATGCAACCAGCAAAGCTTCAGAGCCAAACCACAAAGAATAAACTGGATCAGATGCTGAAAAAGTATTAGAGCTGTTGCACCACAGCACAGATGAGTGTAGTGATTATAAAGTGAACAAAATTAGCACCTTATAGTACAGTTCTTGATCTGATGTGACCATAAAGTGAATGCCATTGTATGTTTAAAGTGTTCATTAAAAAACAAAGGTGACACCATTGACTGTTTTTATTATTGTTCCCACCACACATTCAACTAAGCATTATACAGCAGCAGTGACATGTCTGGATCTTCTGTCTTCCCTAAATTTTACATCTGTTTTTCTTAGTGTAAGTCCCTAGTCTTCTAGTGATCTTGAGCATTATTTTACTGGTGATATCAATAAAATTATGTAATAGTTCATCCTCTCTTTCTGGTTTTGATATAAACATGTACCATATATAAACTTTCAGTCTGCTGTCAATTGAATGGTTCTCTAGTTTGTTTGATTTGTGGAATAATTTGGTCAGCAAGAAATCTTTAGGCCCTTGACAATTTTGTTGCAATGTTAAATGTTCCTATGACTTTTTTTTTTTTTTTTTTTGCTTTTTTTGCCAATGATCTCAAGGTCATAAAGGTCTTGAAGGTTATGTGAAGGTATAATGTGTATTTCTTCCAAGTTTCTTTGATTTTTTTTCTAAAATATTTTATGACAGTCTACAGTCACACCTTATTTAAATGTATTTATGTAAGCCATGTACCAGGACATTTTATTGCATTTCATGCTTCCATCTGCTGACAAGCTTTATGGAGATGTGGATTTCATATATCCAGCAGGACTTGGCAGCTGCCCACACTGCCAAATGTACCAACACCAGGTTTAATAACCACAGTATCACTGCGCTGGTCTGTAAACTCACCTGACCTAAACCCCACAGAGCATCTATGAGGTATTGTCAAGAGGAAGATGAGAGACACCAGACCCAACAATGCAGATGAGCTGAAGGCCGCTATCAAAGCAACCTGGGCTTCCATACCACCTCAACAGTGCCACAGGCTGATCACCTCCACGTCATGCTGCAATGTTGCAGTAATTTAGACCAAGTACTCAGTGTATATACTGTACATACTTTCAGTAGAACAACATGTATGTACTAAAAATCATTTTTTAATTGGTCTTATATAATATTCTAATGTTTTGAGATACTGACTTATGGGTTTTCATTGACTGTAGACTATAATCATCAACATTAAAAGAAATAGACACTCTGTGTGTAATGTATCTATATAATATGAGTTTCACTTTTTGAATTGAATTACTGACATAAGTGATTTGAGATGCACCTGTATCGAGCCATGAATGCTCAAAAAACCTTGATTAAAGTGTTCTTTGATGAAACTGATGAATAATGTGTTTATGCTTCTATATAGAAGATTTCTGAAAATTGTTCTCTGTGGCATCAAAAGTGTTTTAGTATTACAAGCTTGACATTGTATCAGCAGTAGAACCCTTCTGTTTTAGGTGCTATATAGAACTTTTTACATAAGAATTCTATACAGAACCATCTACAACATATTCTTCATCAATGTAAAGAACCCTTTACTCATGCATGTTTATCATCCCTTACCAAAAACAAGTATACGTCAAGTACGTTATTAAGTATACTTAAGTATAATAAAAGTATTTCCCTAAGTGTACCTTTATTTAGTAAGTACACTACAAGTATACTTACTTGGGACTAAATCGGCCCACTTTAAGTTCAAGTACATAAAAAGTAAACTGGAAGGATACTCTATAATTTTATAATTTTACTCTAATTACAGAGTATTCTTCCAGTTTACTTTTTATGTACTTCAACTTAAAGTGCTCCAATTTAGTCCCAAGTAAGTATACTTGTAGTGTACTTGCTAAATAAAAGTACACTTAGGGAAATACTTTTATTATACTTAAGTATACTTAATAACATGTACTCGATGTATACTTTCTTTTGGTAAGGGATGTTAATTCTGCATTTAGTCATTCATGGTTATATATAATCATGTTCTTTACTAGAGAACCTTTGAAGAACGTATGAAGTTTTTAAATAGTGTATCTTCTGGAAAACAACAATTATTTATTGATGTTTTCATCTTTTTAGCTGTAGTAGTAGTATTTGTTCTTCATAACACGATGATCTTAGGCTTTACAGCTACTTGGCCATGGAAACACATTTCTTGAGACTCCCAACACATTTGAGCTGCTGATTTTGCTTGCTGAGGCAGTTTGGAGCTCAGTACTGAGTGATTCAGTAGAGGCAGGGCAAGCACATGGGCAGTGCATAATCTGCACCCACTCAAGTGAGTCCAATCGCTAGAGGCACCACTCTACTGCTGGTTACTGGCTATAAATTAATTACTGAATTCTGTAATTACAGTGAACGTAAAGAGCCGATTCACTCAAAAATAGAGGCAAAAATAGAGTTTCAGCAGCTAAAATCACTACTGAACTCCAAAATCAAAATGACTGGAAATAAATTAGATTAGCCTCCAGCAATCTCTGACCTTATCAATATATCCTCTCCAAAAAACTCTAATTCATAATATACAAATTAATACCAAAGCCAGATTCCAAAATAACACTGCCAACTAAACAATGGGAAGAAGATCTTTCCATCGCTCCTGGTGCCAAATTCTGAATAAATGTAAAGATAACTTCCACATGATCACGAGTCTTAGTTTACACAATACAATGTCATTCACAAAACACACTACATTGGACAAAAGATGGGATTCACCAGTTCTGAAATCTGTCCACGCTGCACCCAGAATACCACAAATAACCACATGCATGCCATGTGGCACTGGACACCCATACAACACTTTTGGCAAGAAATCATCAATACATTAAGAAACATCACCATCCTTCCATCCCCAGAATTATGTCTACTTGGAGCAACATCAACAATCAACACAACCAAAGAAACCACCACTGTTTTACTCTCAGCTCTAACCATTGGCAAGAAATTTCCTCATGAACTGGAAATCAAAAAACACCATTACTATCACTCACTGGAAAATGTACTACTGGATCATACACATACATCTATGGAAAAAATATATGCTCACAAGTAAAGTCACAGAACACAGGTCAAGCCAGACACTTAATCAACTTCCTTCAATAGTAAAAATCCAACCAATCCAACTCCACACACACACACACACACACACACACACACACACACACACACACACACACACACACACACACACACACACACACACCTGTCAAAAATAACATTGTGGAAAAAGTTAGTTTGTGTTTATTTAATTTATTTATTTTTAATATTGATTCTTGATTCTTTTTGATGAATCTGAAACTGAAATTGTTAGAATAAATAAATAAATAAATACATTTGTTAATAATAAGCTATTTAACAAAACCACATGCTAACTACATACTAACTAAAGATATTCTTACAAACAAACTCTTTGGTGGGTGGCACAGTGGCTAGTAAGCACATTTGCCACTCAGCACCGGGGTCTCTGGTTCAAATATCTGGGTGGAGTTTTCATGTTCTCCCCATGACTGCATTGGTTTCCTCCAGAGACGTTGGTTTCCTCCCACAGTTCAAAAACATGGAGGTCAGGTGAACTGGGTGCTTTTAAATTTACATGGCATGTAGGTGTTTGTGTGCCCAGCGGTGAGCACCCTACCGTGGCTTTGACTAAAATAGTGAAGGTGTATGGGGACTCAGCATAACCCTGAACTGTGATTAAAATAATGGATTGAATGTTCAAGTAATAATTCATGACTTACTGTTTCACTGAGCAATATATATGAGGTTAATTTCCCTTCATTTATTCTTTAAAATAGGAAAGACAAGTTAAAAAGTCTGTGTTGATCTTGATAAGTTAGGTATTGGCTATAAAAATAGCTATTCAGATGAAAATGGCTATATCTACAGTGATTACCTATGGAAACTGCATAAATACTGTATGTGTAATGGGTGTGGCTGAAATTTTATCTTTATAACAAGAGCTATGTCCACATACATTTGCCCAAATGGTAACTCATGACATACAGTACCCACATCTCCCACATGTCAACTACCTGCTTTACTAATAGACTTCACTTTGTTGTTCTTGGTAAATTCTACTATAAGTACTGTTACACAAGGTGTCCCCCAAGGAGTAGTTCTAGGTTCTTTTTTTTACGATTTATATGCTTCCCCTTGATCAGATTATCCGCTGTCATGGACTTCAGTGTCATTGTTATGTGGATGATACTCAGATCTACAGTATGTCAGTACCAAAATGACCTCTATACTTCTGTCACTTGCCTTAAGATCCTACATTTAAGACCTTAGGCATTGGATGAGGTGAAGCTTCTTAAAATTAAACAGATCAATCTGAGATATTATACTCATTAGCCATAAGAGTGAGGTTGCAAAATTCACTTTTTTATCTGTCAAGTTGAAAGATATAACTGTAAAAACTTCCAATGTAGTCTACAATTTCAGGGTAATGTTTGATTCTGTCCTTTCTCTGGAGCCTCACATCAGGTCTCTGGTCAAATCAGCTTTCTTCCATCTGTGTAATATTGCTCGTCTTCACCCATCACTCTCCTTGAAATACACTGAAACTCTGGTCCATGCTTTCATATCATCCTGTTTAGATTACTGTAACTCACTTCTCATTGGCCTTTCTAAAAACATTATTTTTTTTTAGCATCAGCCTACTTAACCGATCTTCTGCATCCTTACTGCCCTTATGAAACTTTTAGGTCCTGTAAAATTCTGGTCCTTTGATTGTTTCCAAGTTCAAACTGGTCACTGTGGGGGACAGATCCTTTAGTGTCATACCCCCCCAACTATGGAACACCTTATCTCAGTCCCTCAGAGACTGTTCCACTCTATCCTCCTACAAAACTCACCATTCTCTCACCATTTTCATTCTTCTGTGCTATATTTTTTTTTGTGTATACTGTAGTACATGGGTTTGAGAAAGGTTCTATAAATTGAACTTATAATAATTATTATTATATAGTGTACAAAAACAATTTCATAGCAGGAAAAAACAACAACTTTGTTTTGCATTTGTTTTCAAAGAGGTTTATTGAAAGAAATATTTTAAATTTTATAAAGTCAACCCTTTATAATTCTATCACACAATCAAGACCTGTAGCTTAGCGTTCTGAAGTGATCTGATATGGACTGAGAGACTATATGAACGCCCTCTGTGAGTGTGGGGCCACAATTCTTGTTATGATTTTGAAATCGGTTGCGCTAGCATCATTACAGTAGTTTTCAGGTTCACAATGTCCATTCTTCCATGAGCTGGAAGTACATAAAAATCACTCTCTCAAGTGACCTGGAAGTACAGTGCATCTGTCTACACATTCTGAATTCAACAGCGGATCAGCTGCCTTTGCACCTCTGTCCTTTTCAGTGCAGCATGCAAATAAAATGTGCACAAAGTCATCATTATATATTATATAATCATTATTATTATTATTGGTATTAATATTAACAACAAAGTTATTCACATATGTTTTTTTAGATATATATATAAAATCAAACATCTACAGTTTTTTTCTGCATTTCGAAGCATGCCAAGGAAATGACAGATTCTGCATAGTGCCGGCTATATGAGTGCCAAGAATCGATTCCTTTACAAGACTCTCTTATGTACATGAGAGGGAAAAAAGAGCAATCCAGTGTAAATGCATTGCAAAATAAATTAAAACCAAGAAAGTATCTACATACCTAAACAGCCATTGGAGATATCACTATAAGTAGATATGTGAAGGGGAAAAAACTATATTTTATACATATTGGGAAGGAGCAGGATCTGTAAAGTGCACAGCAGTACACTCAACCATTAACAAGACAACAGGTATGATGATTATGTGTGAGAGGAGCCCACAAGCATACATTAGAAGATAAAATGGTTGCCAAACACATGAAGGGTATGATATTATGTTCATAAACATCTCCTCATTAGGAATTTCCGTTCCAATATAATATAACATCGGCAGTGTCTGATTACATGGTGGGATATCTACTGTAAATATAGGTAGTGATCACACTACCTGGATAATAATCAGATAAAGGCCATACAACCATTTCTTCTCAAGTCTATTGGTTCAGTACCTTACTCTAATACCACCGCTTACTGTAAAAGATATCCAGAATCTGACACACACACACACACACACACACACAGAACATGGCACCTCAAACACATCTCACTGCATTTTTGGGGAGTAAATTCAGATGCTTTGGTTGTACTCTAAAGTGCACTATTAGAAACCTAACCACAGGCAAGTACACGCAGCCCCACTTGTAGCATAGAGTCAATAACCATAGACAATATTTACAATAAAGAACTCAAAACATTTAGAATGGAAGTCAGCGAGCAGATGCTGTTTACAGTCTCCTGCTCTTTTACTAAGTTTAGAGAAATACATCGAAAGCATTGTCAGTGGTAACTGAAGATATGCTACACAAGCGAATGACAGAGACTGGATTGAAAAAAATCTGAAGTACTCCTTTAAAGCTAGTATTCACAAAGTATTTCAGAATAAGGGCTCGTTTTCATGACACACAAATATACAAAGAAATGGTCAATGCCTCTGTTATTGAAATGCTTTGGAAATACTGCCACATGTCTCAGGAATATCACATTTAGCTATTTCTGCATCATGATCATGGTACAGCACTAAGAGCAGATAATAAAAATAATAACAGTAATAATGAAAAGTCTCTGACAGACAAATACGTGCAACGTTTGCAGTTATCAACCCATCTCTCACCCCACGCAATGGTGATCACTTAAAGATATAGTAAGACAACTGTCGGACGATTGTATGTGATGACCAGCTTCCTACTAGTACTGAAAATAATCAACAAAATAAAATCAATTCACAACTGATATACAGTATAAATAATAATTCAAACCAGTGAGAAACATGATACAATCAGTTTGAAACTTCATAAACCCCTCACCACAGTGCTGCTGCTTGTGTTAATGTATATGGATCCCAGAGCAGAATGTGCCACTACCTGAATAATCCAATGCAGTAATTTTCATCCTGATGGAGTTTGCTAAGCTTATTTTGAATGAGTTGTCCAGTGCATCTCAATTACTGTAAGTCATTCCACTTTATATTAATTTCACTGCATTACACACATAGATAAATAGATAGATATAGGTGTAGATATAGATATACGGGTAAAATAAATGCTTTTTTCTTTTTCTGCAGTCTCATCCCAAAGAGAAGTACATTAAATGTGAGGTTGTTAATTCTAGGGATAAGTATTGCTGAGGCCATGTCTGAGAAAGCAGGACATCTCTAATAAATAGACCTGTATGACACCAAAATCCAAAACCAATGCAAACTAGGACACACCTTTAAACACCAGCTGGCATCATGCAGGCTTTCAACACAGACACTCTTATTTTGCTTGGTTTTGCATATTGTATATTAACTCGGTCTTTACCAAGCCAAGCAGTGTCAGTGCACAGAGATTTGATATGTTCAGTAATGGCATGGCTTTAGACACACCCACTCCAATGCGAAACCCACCAAATCCAGTACACTCGTGAGCCCTGAGGCTCCGCCTTCACCACAGACATCAAGGGAATGAGAGGCAGAATGACAGGACAGAACAGACAGATTACACAACATGTATTTTTTCTTGTTTCTTTCCTTTTTTTCCTGTTAGGCCAGCTAACACTAAAACGTTTCTCATTTTTTTCTAATTTTTCTTTTTCTGTTTTTTGTTTTTATCGGAAGCGCCGCGGACATGATGTAGATAAAGATTTTGAAAAAATTTCAGTGCAAGACATAATGGCTACTTTTATATTATTATTCTCATTATTATTCATATATAGTAATCCAATACTGGATAACAGCAGTAAAGGGACAATTAGAACACGAAGGCTGTCCCATGAGGGGTCATTCTGCTTCTTTAACAAGAGCCAAAAAATGTTCAGCCACTCCACCTCACCATCACTGCTCCTCGTGTCAGTTTGGTAATGTTTCGCCATATCTTTAGAGCATTTCATGTTTTTTTAGGTCCTATAGAGCATCCTGGGACAGCAAAAAGAGGTCTGCCATGTGCATGTGTGTCCTGTCTCATTCCTCCATTCACATCCCTTTCTCAGTGCAAAAACAGGAATGGAGGGAAGAGACCTCCATGAGATGTGCAAGACAAAGAGAAAGAGAGAGAGAGAACAGCTGAGAAAGAGTGAGTGAGAAGCAGAGCAGGAGGTGTTTTTCAGGAGCTCCGCCTCCTTTCTGTTCTTCCTTCTCTCCTCACACTAGATTTCTCCTCTTCCTCCCTCTTGCTCCCTAGCTCCCAGGGTCAGAACTGTGTCTCTGCGGAGTCCGTGTGTCCAGAGGGCTCTGCTGCTCCTGCAGGGAGAAACGTCGCTGGGTTTCAGGGTCTGCAGGCTGGGGGTGTGGCCTCGGGCTCAGACCCTGTAATGGGATGTCCCCTGGGTCGATGAAAGAGGTCTCTGATAGATGGAGCTCCGTCATGCTGTGAAGAGATTCACTGGACTTAGCTGGGAATTCCTCAAAGTCCTGTGGGTCCAGGATCTGGATAAAGGACACACAGATGAAGATGTGAAATATGCGTAATACAAAACGACACTATTGGACATCCAAAAATGAGAATATTGTGAAAAATTCACTTGTGCTCATAGTTTAAAGCAATAGTGTATATGTTTTAGGGATTTAGAGACCTTGCTGGTGAGAGTGTGTAATTGCACTAAACGTGTGTGGAAGCTCTTTCTCATAACTAAGAGGTAGAAGGTATCAGTCAGTCCTTCACCACAAGCACACATTCTCAGTGTTAGCCATGTTAACTCCCATGCTCAGCCAGCATGTAGAGCGGACCCTCAGCAGGGACTAACACCAGGGACCAGGGCTGTACATGGCCACTGAGTACCATAGATAACACGACTAATATTGATAAATACTATTTGTTTGCAGATAAATAAAGTACCTGTGAGAGTGAGGTGAGCGTGTCAGACTCTAGTGGTGTGACAGGCTGGATGAGTCTCTCTGTGGGTCCGGGACTGGGGCCAGGATAGGGCGAGGCCTGTGGGGGAGACGACACTGTGCTATAGGCTGGAGGCACCAGTGACATCTGCCTCTGAAGCAGCTGCATTATCGCACCAATGTCTGTGGACATCCGCGTCTCTAGTCTGGAAATACAGACATAAACACATTTAGCATCTCCTTAAACAGTGTACATAACACACTACATGTATTATGTCTTGTTGGTATTTCATTACTGAAATATCACCTTAAAACTGTCTACACTGTCCACAGTTACAAACAAGCGATACTGTAACCATAGAATGAGAACACTGTGGTTTGTACCTGCTCTGCTTTACTAGGTTTGAGCAGACATGCATATTACAAGTACTGTTAAAAATAATAGTTAGAAATAAAAGTAGCTATTGAAATAATTGAATAAAATTAAGAATGCAGCTAGTGAACAAATTTAAAAGACAAAAACATGTAGTTAATTATTTCAAAATGAAACCAAATCTTAGGAATATGATGATCACCGATCTATACAAAACCAGCATAAGTTATTAATAGTATAATAATATGATGTATCATATAATGTATTATATAAAATATAATGTATTATTTTTTTATTGTAATTCTGTAAATAATCAGTGTGCTAAATCATATAAAAACAAAAATAAACCACTAAATCGAATAAACTACAAAGTACTGTATGCTAAAGCACTCACTGATCTGTATGGATTTTAATTTTCTCCACAAGAGGGTGCTATTGCCTCTCAAGTTTCTATACACTATTTGTACAAAAGTATTGGGAAACCTACACATTACACCTACAGGAGCTTTTATGACAACCCATGCTAAATCTAAATAATGGGAAGGTTTTCTGAAACATTTTGGTGTATGTGGGAGTTTTTGCATATTTATCCACAGTCAATGTTGAATCAACCTAAAATTGATAAGCACAAATAAGTCTTTTCTGTCGTCAGAGCTCAATACTGATGGAACAAAATTAAAACCAATTAAAATTAAAAACAAGTAGGCTTGTGTATGTCAGACTACATATTGTTTACCGCCTCACACTGAGCACAATTTATCAAGTTTGTTTTCACATTAATAGGTCTGCACACATAACACAACATTTGTTGCAGTTGTTGACAGACATTCTCAGTATGAGAGCACATCTGGCCTTGCAATATTAAGTGGAGGTAATCTGTGTGTGTTTGAGTGTGTCCCACCTGTTGAGCTGTTTCTGCAGCATGTCCAGTCTGTTCTCCAGCTGGTTCCGCTGTTGTCTGGAGATGCTGTGTAAGGGTGTGTTGAGCTGTGGTGGGGGTGATGGAAGATTACAGCGGGGCAGCTCCTGATACTGCCGCCCCCGACTTTCACCCCAAAAACTAAAGATGTTGGACACCCCTGAGAGTGCACCTGAGAATGATGGAGACAGGAAAACACTTAAATGAATACATATTAAATGTAAAAATATAAAATGCATTTATTATTATATTTATATACAAGTTATGTAGTCTTGTAAATGACATCTGTACTGTTGCTCAAGTCTGAGAGGGTTTTCAGACACTGACGTAGTCTGACATGCCCTGACGTTTTACAAATCACATCTAAAATTACTGAAACAAAATTTTTGAAATAAAAAATGTAAATTGGCATGCACATATGTATTCACCCCCTCTGCTATGAAGCCCCTGAAAAGTTCTGCTGCAACCAATTACCTTCAGAAGTCACATGCTTATTGAAATGAAGTAAACCTGTGTGCAATCTAAGTGTCACATGATCTGTCAGTATATACACACCTTTTCTGAAAGGCCCCAGAGGCTGCATCATCATTAAGCAAGAGGCACTAAACAAACCACCATAAAGACCAAAGTGTTCTCCAAACAAGTCAGGGAGAAAGTTGTTGAGAAGTACAAATCAGGGTTGGGTTCTAAAATTTATCCAAATGTCTGATGATCCCCCAGAGCACTAGCAAATTCATTATCATCAAATTGAAAGAATATGGTACCACAACAAACCTGCCAAAAGAGGGCCGCACACCAAAACTGGCAGACTGGGTAAGAAGGGTATTAATCAGAGAGTAAGCACAGAGACCAAAGGTAACTGACAAAAAAAAGAGCTGCAGAGTTCCCAAGCAGAGACTTGTATCTGTATCTGTCCATACGACCACAATAAGCTGTGACATGCATCATGCTGTGGAGATATTTTTTCAACAGCAGGGACTGGGAAACTAGTCAGAGTCAAGGGGAAGATGGATGGTGCTAAATACAGGGGTATTCTTGAGCAAAACTTGTTTTGGTCTGTCAGTGATTTGAGACTGGGACGGAGGTTCACCTTCCAACAGGACAATGACCCAAAGTAGACTGCTAAAGCAACACTCAAGTGGTTTAAGGGGAAATGTGTAAATGTATTTTTGTGGAATTTCAGTTTTGTCTCACCGGTGGGAGTGCCAACTCCAGAGGGTTAACTGTGAAGTAAATTCTACACCAAAAGTGCTTATTAACTTTCAATATTTGGCAAAAAACTTGTCACTTCAAGTAGCGGTGTTACTCTTATTTCTTAACACTTACTATGTAAGTACTCATACCTTCACTTCTCAGTTGTCAGTGGCATAATGCATAATGGCCCATCAATTTGGCCAGTTCACACCTGACTGGCTAGTGATGCTAGTATAGCTAACAAGTAATGGAAGCCTATAGTCAGGGCTGTAGAACATTAGTTTGGTCTCTGACTCAATATAATATTTTCAAATTTCCTGAACTCGATAGTAATTGTACTTTATTTATTCTTGGCCCTTTGTCTCGATAAAATTAATTTGTTATCTTGACCAAGACAGAGTTTATAAATGGTTACTAAATGTTGATTCATACAAGCACATCGCACCCAACTCATCATATCTGACCCGCTTTGCAGAGCACTGGCCAGTTGTTGATTTTACACTTAATGCAAAAACATAGGTCGCTGATGCACAAATGCTTTTTAACCATGTCGGCTAACTCTGGCATCATATTGATCATCTTGATCTCAGTCTACAAAAGACAAAGTCTTGACCAGTGATAGTCTTGGACTAGAATATGGTCTTGACTATAGAAAAGAAATAGTATTCTTCAAAACAAATCAGACTTGAATGCCAGTATAGCATTGCCATAAGAAATGTAAGCAGCTCTATTTGAGATTAGCATGATTTGAAGTGGAATCAGGCATCAAACATGCCTTGACTCATCAACTATATTTAGGTAAGCATAAACTGTGTAAAATGTTATTTTTGGCAGCAGTAATACACTTATCTTAACACATGACAGGGTGTCACATGGGACTGGCAGAGTCTGACCTCTGGAACCCTCAAATAAAAATTTGGAAAGCCAATTTATTTGCTTTACACATCCAGCCAGGGCTGTAGCCTTGTCATTCACTCCCCCTCTGTGCTGATTACAGCTCTGCCCGAAGGCAAAGATGACTATGAGGATGCCTGCCCCTCGTTTGTAGAGAATGGCCCAAATGCAGAGGCAGACATTGGAGGAATGAGGCAGGGAGAGCAGCACAAAGAAGGCAATATCTGCCAGTAAAGATGCAGTCTGAGAAGGAAGCAGTCAAAGATAGATTTGTTTTATTCTTGCTGCCAGTAGAGTGACTGTGTGAGGCAGTGACAAGCTTTATTCTCCTGATCCCTTTCCTAGAATAAGCCTGGATTTAGAATATTTATGAAGCGAGAAATGTCAGATGAGAGTAGCTTGGTAACAGCACAAGTGGTTTAGTAATGAGGACAAAATGACTAAGACATGGTTATGAATACAGTAATATTTTCAGAAGTAATGTAATAAATTGCACACTTATTTGTATGTTTAACACTTTTTTGTAAACAAGGAAGGTGTTCACTTATTTGCATAGCTAAGGTGTTAATAGGTTGATACCTTAAGCTAGTTTTTCAGGTGCAATTCACTTTATGAACAAAATTGATGCACAAGCCTAAATGTGCAAATTATGGGCCTTATTGCATCCAAAAATACAGAAAATTGGTTATTTGAAGTACTGCTAATCATATATTTCATTCAATTTAGTAAAGTTTCAACAGCTATCAGTTTAGATTTTTTTAGATTAGCAGTGCTGCCTTAAAATGTGTAGCCTATTATTGGGAAGTTTCTTTGAACAATAGCAGCAGATGCAGTGGCAGGATGGAGGCACAGGCTTGAAGATGTGTTAAATTAACAGCATAACACATTTTCAACTCTCATACTGTGTGAAGACAGCACAAATAGTAAAAAAATATCATTTGGGTTTATAATAAAATGTAAAAGTACTTTTATATTCATTACACTGAGTGACATTTTTGTTTTACTGTTAACTAGTATGGCTTATTGCTCATGAAAATCAGAAATGGAGCTGAGTAAATTACTGTTGTGTGGGACATGTCCAAAAAGACCAGGTGCTTAGCCGAGCACACAGGCAACACACAAATTCTGGACTGAACAACCCAAAGTGGCTTTTATTTACACATAGTGCACAAAGCACCCAGCAGCTCAAACATAATCCTAAGCCCAAAAGAGGCTATATTTTACTGGCTGATGACACTTAGCTTCAGTCCACTCAAAATCCAGTGAGGCTTTCAAGCCCTACATTCTCACCCCCATGTCAGCTTTGTAGTGTTCTCCGTCTCTAGTGTGGGTGAACAGAGCCCTTTTCACCTGTGCCTGTAGATCCATCTCTAATCACCTACAGGTGTTTGACATTATGGTAGTGTTCCAGGGCCAGGGGGAGAGTTTGGCCCATAGTCATCGGCCTCCTTACCACCACACTATTCATATAGTATCAGCAATTAAACAACAAAGGCTAAAAATGTCACTATAAGTGTAATGAATATAAAATGTGACAGTTTACCTTTTTGAATTAAATTATTAACACAAATTATCTTTTTTACCATACAGTAGAACCTTGACTTACGAGTGAGTCAACTTACAAATTTTCCAAGATATAAGCAATTGCTCAGTAGATTTTTTACTTTATGTTGTGAGCCGAGATTTGAGTTGCAAGTAAACGAGCTTATGCCACCCGCCACTAAGAGTCACTAGCAAGACTGAGTGAGTGCCAAGATCAGTGCTAAGAAGAAAAGTTTGTACATTGGTGCTGTGTAACAACACTTGCCTCACTAATTTTCAAAACATTTTGAAAGGAAGGAGGAAACAAACCTTATTGGACAGGATTTTATTGAAACGCCCTGCAAGTGAAAGTGAGGAAAGTGTGGCCAAAAAGGCAAAGTCAGTGAAGATGAAGATTAAGAGAAGTGAAAAAAGTACAATTAAGTTTAGCTATAAAGTGTAGCATAGTGTGTAAGTTAAATTTAGCAATAAATTGTATCATTAAGTGTGTCGTGAGTAAGTTAAGCGATAGAGCATGAAGAGAAAAACTCCCTCAACCTCCTCCATCAATCTCCTCCACCTCCACCAGCATCTTCATCAGATCTTCAAGGTAAATACACTTAATAAACCAGTTTATTTATTTACATTCTTTTTATTATGTATTATTGTTTTAGTATACATTATTAATATTTATAAACTGAATTTTTCTTATTCAGAAACATGTAACAAACATTGTTGTGGTTTTTGGGGGGCTGAACAGATTAATAGCATTTCAATTCATTTCACTGTGGAAATTTAATTTGATACATGAGTAAATTGAGTTACGAGCTCCAACACAGAACAAATTAAACTCGTAGGTCAAGGTTCCATTGTATTCTGATTTTGGAGATGCACTAGTACTCAGTGTTATGCCCACGCTCAGCCTCACGCTCATCCCAACATCACAGGAGATGCTTGGACTCACAGCACTTCACAGGCAGACACACTCAGTCTGTGCTATTGTTTCCTACTTTTAAGCCAAAGTGAATTATGTGCTTTTACAATGTTTTAGTGTTTAATGCTGAAAGGCTAACAAACACTATAAGGTAATAGTCTCCTAAATATATTACCCAGTTGTTTCCATCAAACTCCATCACAAACTCAAAGCTAGTAGGCAGTCCTGTGCAAAAATAGCTACAATTTTAGTATGTCAAACATGAATATCTGATACAGTGTGTGTGTGCATATAGTGTTTGCCTTTATTTTTGACTTTGTACCTTCTATCTAAGCCCAATGTGCCTCTTTTGAGAGTGCATGTAATGGGTCAAAGTTTGATATTCCTGCTGCTGCTTGGTCTTATCTTACCTGACAGAGCATTGCAGGTGTTGCCTGATTTAGGATCCCCCTCCCCCTCTGGGTTGTCATTAAAGTTCATAGAAGTTGCTTGGGCTTGAGACAGCTCCAGTAGTGTGTTAGGTGGTCCAGGGCATGCATGAACAGGCTCCTCCCCTTCATCCCCACTGGAGTGTGAGGAAATAGAACTTCGAGGCCCCTCCCAGTCCGGTTTTAGTCCCTCATTTTGATTACTAGTAGTCTGTTTCCTGTTGCGTCGCAAAGGCTTCTGGTTCTTCTTGATTTCTCCAGCATCAGCATCATCTGTTAAAGGTCAAGTCAAATATTGAAACAAAGTGAATGGACTTTTATAAATAGTAATGTTATTCATTTATTCCCTCTATATAGTGCCACATCTTTTCTATATTTACTACATGTAAATGGACATATTTCAAGTACTTTTTTTTTTGCTTTTTTAATGTTGTTTTTCAATGTGGCTTATAGTTCATGAAAATCAGAACACCATCTCAATACAGTACCAGTCAAAAACTCCAGACATGATTTTTAATATTTAAAAATGTTCTGCATTGTAGATTAATACTAAAGTCATCCAAACTATGAAGAAATACATATGTAATTATTTAGTAAACAAAACAGTGTTAAACAAACCAGAATATGTTTATATTTTACATTCTTCAAAGTAGGCACCTCTTGCTTAGATGCCAGCTTTCTTGGCATTTTCTCAGTCAGCTTTATGAGGTAGTCACCTGGAATGGCTTTCAGTTAACAGCTGTGTCTTGTCAGGAGTTCATGACTTGTATTTCTTGTCCTCTTAATGTGTTTGAGACATCAGTTGTGTGTCTACTTTGAAGAATCTAAAATCTAAAACATATTTTGGCTTGTTTAACACTTTTAAGTTTATTACATGATTCCTTATGTGTTCCTTCATAGTCTGGATGACTTCAGTATTTATTTACAATGTAGGAAAAAATGAATGAGAAATCGTACAAAGAAAAACATTGAATGAGAAGGTGTGTCCAATCTTTTGACTGATACTGTATGTATATGCCTTGAAATATGTCCTTTTACCAGTAAATAATAAAAATATTTGACCATTTATTTTTTACAAATTCAATTATGAAAACAAACATTTTTCATTATTTTCTAATTTTTGGATTATACTGTAAATTAGTTTACTGAAATGTCACATGAGCTGTTTAAATACTATTAAAAGACTACTTTGCATTACATTTTAACAGCAGGGTTAGGATGAAACAGCATACACAGTCATATCAGAATATTATGATCACCCTTGGTTTAGAATGAAATTGACCTGGGATGTCACAGGTGCCAAGTGACAGATTCTGCTGAGCCCACCAGTCTGTTGTAGTAGGGTGCCCAAAAGGACATGATATTAGGGTACTGGGTGAAGACTTCATGGGATATTATAGAACTGCTTTAGTGATGGTGTACTGAAAATAGTCTCTGGTACATTGAGTTCCTCCTAATGGCATAACAGTGGTGCCCCACAGGCTGTTGATGCCAGAGGGGAACAACAACTATGGTGAGTGGCACCTCAGTACTCTTCCACAGCTGGAATTGGCATGAGTGCCTCCGGATACCTACCGACCTGCCACAACGTCTTGCTAGTGTCATCCAAGCCAAGGGTGGCTATTTCCACTATTAGGTAGGCGGCCATAATATTCTGATATGACCATCATCAGCATTACATTCCAAATACGTACAAGGACTGTATTCAGTCCTGGTTACACTTGGACAAGCAGTATTTAGAATACAGTTACTTTAGAACAGTTAAGAGAATATTTAGTTTTCTGTGGAAGTCAAGTTGGGGTCTGTGGATACATGAAGATACATATCAGTGATTGAGCCACAATTTAAATATATCAGGCTTGTCAGGATAATGGTAACATCATGGTAACGTGCTCAGATGCACATGGCACTGCCACTGATAAGTACATAGCCAAATAGCATCTAATTCAAGAAAGCAAAGAAATGGTCAAGAGTACTCTAAACATGAGTAGCAGCCAATGTCCACTTATTCAATCTCCTTCACCGAACAGCCCTCCTAAAGAGGCACCACTGAAGCAGATGTCTGATTATCTTAATGTGAGGAAATAGATCCTTGTGAAACTTCCAGAAGAATGAACATTTAGAAAATCTTGGAAGGGCTGCCCTAGTGAAATAACACAGCCCCATATCACGGCAAACCCTGGCTTTTGGATTTGCTGGTGATAACAGTCTCAATAATACTTTCATTTTTGATTTGGAGCACACAACCTCCATTTCTTCCAAACAAGATCTATAATACCAATTCATCCATGGTTCCATCTCTCATGTCCCCAAGCCCAGAGAAGTCAAGGCTGCTTCTGGACATGGTTAACATAAAGCTTTTTTTCTGCACATCTGTTGGATTTTCTGCACATCTTTGTGTTTCTCTGAGGGATGGTGAGGGTGTCAGACATTTTGGCTTCACTATCCAATTGCTGTCATCTGGGCTTGGTCAGGACTCAGTAATGCTAACACTATACAATTTTCTATTGCAGAAAAATGAAAATATACAGATGTGTTTTCACTGACTTGTTTTACATAATGTATTTTATAAAAAAAATGATTGACATTTTAGCTATTTAGACCTGTTTATCACAAAATTATAAAAATGAAATAGACAGACAAAAGACACGAAGTAAAGAAGTAAATAAGTGAATTAACCGATTCAGTAAGTACTGTTCTGAGTCCATATGTACTTCCAACATAGTTCCTATTATATAAATGCAATGGAACTTCACACAGCTTGGTATTAATTGGTAATGTAACATACACACAATTTATATGTATAAATAATAATAACAATTATATATATATATATATATATATATATATATATATATATATATATATATATATATATATATATATATATAACAGGAATGTCTTCCAGAAGCCACAACAGAGATGGTAATCACCAAAAGGTTTTACTGATGTTCAGTTGATAAAGATATACAAAAACAGTTCAGTGCTTGTGTTCAAGTGTGTTTCAGTAAGGTAGCAAAGTGTCTAATTAAAGTGGACGTACGTTTATGTGCTAAATGTGTTGGTAACCACGTTATAAGTAAAGTGAAAACTCCTGTTAAGAGATGTTAATCAAAAAAAGATTCTTTCCTTCTCGACCCTTTTTCAGTGCATACAGTTGAAACTGTTCATAATTAGTTAGACATTTGTATATGTTTGTAAATGTTGAGTAAATGTCTATAAATGTCAAAAAGATATTAATATACATATTTAGGCTATATATACATCAGTTATAGACTATTTTGCAATACATAAACTAAAGTTGAAACTGTTCATAATTAGTTAATTCAAAAGGTTCAAAAGGCTTACATGTGCATATGAATATGTGGATCTTGAGGTATGTAAAAAATGCATTTACTCCCCAGAAACAACCTAACTATGAGTACAAGCTGCAATGGAACCTTTGTTAGGTGCTTTTCTTCTCCTTTCTATAAAATGTAAACATCCAGAACAAAAAACACAAATGTCACCAAAGTAATAGGAAAACATAAAGAAGTAAATATATTACAGTAATCTTTTAGCCAGGATCAGCCATAGGGCACAGCATCTGTTCTTTACATTCAGAGATTCATTATTTTCTTATTTTCTGACATACAAGCAAAAGGGAGTCATATGAAGCTAAACCCTCTTCGTTCTACTCAAGTTAATCATTTATGCTGGTTTTGAGCTGCCAGTTAAAAATTTAAACCATGTGCTGTTTATTTGGAATATGCAGTGAAAAAATACTGAAAGAAGTTTTGTCCTTTACAGGCATTTGAATAAGTCCCAAACATACAGAACTGAGCCCTCAGTTTTTCTCCTGGTAAAGGGTGATCGCTAGTGACATGAAGCAGAGTTGTGAGATGAACCTTCAATAAAGGCCCTTCAGTGCTGTGCAGCGTTAAAAAATGATTTCTGGAAGTTTACATTTCCCAAACATTTGTGTGCAGCAGTGTATTATAAGCATGTGTTATTATTTTAGAAATCATAAAACTGATGTTTTGCTCTTTTTGCAAAAAAACAAAACAAAACAAAAAAAACAGCAACAATATATTTATTTTGTGCAGTTTCTGAAACAAGGTTTTCAATATGAGACAAAATGTGGATTTTTTTTGGATGTACAAAATTTGTGTCATTTGTGAATGAACAAATATAGACTGCTTCATTAAAATAACAGATAAACTTAAAAATCAAAATAATGTCATAAGACTTTTATACCTAAATCCTCATGAATAGAAATATACAAATATAAAGTATGATCGTGAGAGTTAAAGTAAATCCAGGTCAGGGAGAATGTGTCAGTACCTTTTTCTGTTCTCCGTCGGAAGGAAAGCTTCCTCTTGCGGAGTTTGTTGAAGCCAATACAGTCAGAGTCATCACTGCTCGGAGAGCCAGGAATCATATTAGTCTGCAACAAGAAGATAAATGTGGCTATAATCACATTTCAATAAAATAACTGGATTAATTTAAAAGATTTACACCATAAACACTGCAGAACTAAATATTTGACAAGCATTAATATTGCATTTATTCAAACTGGTCAATTTCTGATCACACATCAACCATTGGCTACAGTTTTGATGGTGAATTATTTTGAATTAGTTTAGTATTTGCAATAGCTATTGACAACCCTCAGGTTATGGGTACATGGTGTCCCTTTGCTTATTTACCCAAAAAATGAATAACTTTAATACTAATGCAGATACAGTACCAGTCAAAAGTTTTTATTTTTATAGTTTTAAAGTTTGCATTCAATGTTTTTCTTTTTTTCCTACATTGTAAATGAACACTGAAGTCATCCAGACTATGAAGGAACACATAAGGAATCATGTAGTAAACTTAAAAGTGTTAAACAAACCAAAATAAGTTTTAGATTTTAGATTCTTTATAGTAGACACACAACTGATGTCTCAAACACATTAAGAGGCAAGAAATGCAAGTCATGAACTCTTGACAAGACACAGCTGTTAACTGAAAGTCATTCCAGGTGACTACCTCATAAAGCTGACTGAGAAAATGCCAAGAAAGCTGCCATCTAAGCAAGAGGTGCCTACTGTGAAGAATGTAAAATATAAACATATTCTGATTTGTTTAACACTTGTTTGTTTACTAAATAATTACATATGTATTTACTCAAAGTTGGGACGACTTTAGTATTAATCTACAATGCAGAACATTTTTACATAATGAAAAACCACTGAATGTCCAGAAGGTGTGTCCAAACGTCTGACTGGTACTGTATGTTGATGAAATTTGGATAAAACTTATCCCAGTCTGGGTGAAAAAGACTGACATTCATGATTACAATGTGGGTAAACTGGTGGTCATTTCTGATAACTAATATGTGCAGCTGTCATAGTGGAGACTGGTGTCACTCCAGCCGTCTCCATCATTCACCTGCTGCTGCAGTGAGACATTAAAGCCCTCAGTTATCTTCATGGACACAGCACAGGACATTAAGTATTTCACCCTCAAACTGGGTAGTGATGCATGTTTAATGTATCAGTACACAGTACCAGAGGAAGTGTTCATGGTGTGAATGTACTGGATAACACTCTCCATTCAGAAGACACAGCAGGAACTTCTGAAACAGTTTGGGGTCATTGGTTGATGACCTTTCACAACATGGAGTGTCAGGTTCAAGTGTGCTTGGATGCTGCTGGTGGACATGTTCAGCACATGTTGTAACATCAGTCTTTTTCACACAGACTGAGGTTTATTTAATCCAAATGTAATCACCAGATCTTCATTAATACTAAACTTAATCATGATTGTTTGGGTAAAGAAACAAATGGGACACCCTGTATAATTGAGTTTGATGCATAGTCATTATGACAATAATAATAATAAAAAAATTCTAAGATGTTCATACAGTATGTTATCTAGTCCAAGGCTGTATGGTGTATGTTTGCACGTCTGATTAAAGTAAGTATCTACTGCAATTTAAAAGAAATGCTCGTTTTTGAAAGAATTCTTTGATTATGAGCTAAAATGCTTCATGTGCTGTACTCCATGAATATGCTTGAAGTGTGTTATTGATTTCAGCTAAACTATTAGCTATTCCTCATTATCAAGTACAGGAAGAGGCTGCATGTAGAAATTGGCAGGTTCTAATGATGAAAAGTGAGAAACTACAAGAAAAGTATAAAGACTAAGTGAATATATTAGATACTGTATGCTTCTCATATTCCATTACAATTAGACTAACAACACTAAACAAACAAGAGAGATATAAGACCAACCAAAGAGGTGAATATATATATATATATATATACACACTACTGGTCAAAAGTTTTAGAATATCCCAATTTTTCCAGTTTTTTATTGAAAATGATTGAATCTCATTCTGTAATATAATGTCTCATTGACTCTGAAATGAAAGAATAAGAGTTAAATAAGAACTCATGAAATAAATTTTTAGACCAAAATGTATCTAAACTTTGGACACAAAGTAGCATCTTTGTCAGATATAACAGCTGAACACAGTTGTGACATTCTTTCTACAACAGACATCAAACATTCTTCAGACAGTTCTTCACAAATCTGCTGCAGAACGTCACATAAATGTCGGCACTTGTAGGTTTGCTTTGCTTTTCACTTCATTCCAGATCAGCTGGATGGGGTTTAAGTCTGGAGATTGTGTCCATGTTTTCAAGCTGACCATCTTGTTATTTTTTTCTGAGGTAGTTCTGGCAGAGCTTGGGCTTATGTTTTGTATCACTATCTTGCTGTAGGATGAACCTCTGACACACTAGGCAAATACCTGAGGGTAGTGCATAGAGCTGAAGAATGCTTCTCACTCTGTAGTAATTAGTAGTAGAAGCTTTCACGGCTGATCTGCCTCCATTACTAAAGAACAGCTTTCACCTATTAACCCATTTCATGTTCCTGACAAAAGCCTTTGTGTATAATTCTGTAATGTTCACCACTTACATTTGTATCATTTTAAACTATTCAATGGACTTGAACTGCAATAAATGACTGGAAAAATTGGGGTGTTCTAAAACTTTTGGCCGGTAGTGTTTACAGTGTATACACATACACACACATACACAATTACATGAATAGGAATGAAAGAAAATAGGACTAAAAGTAAATATGATGCTTTGCTATAGTGATCTAGAATATCTTAGGCTCTAAATGACGCAACATGTGGGCAATTTTGTAGCTTGGAACATTCATTACACTAAATTGCATTAAATTTGCACAGTTCAAAAAAGTTCTATAAAACAGCCAAACAAAATTAAATCAGCACATATTATCATACAAAAAAAACTTCATCTCAAATGATTGATTTCACCAGATCACTGGACAAGGAAATGTGATGCTACTTTCTTGCAGCTGAATTATCAGTCTATATTTTAGGACAAACATTTCTAAATGTGACTGCAGGCAAGACATGCATCTGTATATTAGATACAACAATACAGCACTAACAGCAGGGCGGGTAGATGAAAGTGGGGTGGGCTAAAATTCATTAATGGATTTGTATATGACAACAGTGATGATGGTAATGACAAATGTAAAACACATTCAGTCTGTGTCTGTTGATGGGTGTGTCTCTCACATCTCTGAGGTTAAAGGTGATCTCCAGGTTGCTCCAGAAGTAGTCAGAGAACTCAGGGTACATGTCCAGCACCTCCAGCACGTCCTCCCTGTGGATCTTGTGTAGGTCACAGTAGGTCAGTGCCCTAACGTCAGCGTTTGATTTCCCAGGCCGAGCGTACAGGTTGATGGGCTCTCCAAATATATCATTCTTTCCTGTAGAAAGCAAACAAGACTAACATCAAACTGGACTATTTTTAAGAAATAGCAAAGAACTTCTGTTTTACAGCCAACAGATGGCACTATAAAACACACACACACAAAAATAAAAGTTGCATAGAAATTATATGTATAAAAAAAGCCCTCTTGTTTATTCTTTTGTCTATTTCTAAAATTGTCTAAAATTCTTTTCTCCGATTTCACTGAACATACCTAAGATGGCCACCACGACGTCTCCTCGTAGTATCTCAATGGATCCACGAGAGATGAAGTAGAGGGCAGTAAGAACATCACCTGCATGGACCAGTGTGTCACCTGGTGGAGCATGGGTGGTCTTAAATTTCATGGCCAGGGCTCGCAGGCAGCCTTTAGATGAGCCTTTAAAAGCTTTACAGTTTTGGAGGAGTGTGCGGTTCAGATGTAGACAAATATCTGCCTGTAGACACTCAGGGAAACCTTTCAGCACCTGGAGTTAGAGATGGAGGGAGATAAATAGAGAGACATAAAAAGAGAGACAAAGATAGTGACAAGAGAGACAAGACAAGAAGAGAGAGAGAGAAAGAGAGAGAGAGGGGGGGGGGGATGGAGAGAGAGATGAGAGAAATAGGGAGAGAGAGAGAGAGATGAACACTGAGGGCAATAATTCAAAGAAACTATCCAGCAGACAAGTGCTCCTGACCACTTATGAGAGCTAGAAGTTGGCTAAAATAAATTGTGCAATAGTTGGCTAACTGTACACATATAAACAGGACTAAGAAGCTAGAGGTTTCAGAGAGTTGGCCACTAAGCATACACTGTTCCGTGTTTCCAATAGCTCTGAAATAAACATTGGCGGAGATTCCAATGGGCTGATGGGCGGTATGGAGGGACCGCCCAAGTTTAAAACCCCTTCAGTACTGCTGTCTACCAGAATAATACACACTACCATAGCACTACAACATTTCTTTGCTGGGAATGGTCCACTAGTCAGTGTTGGCTTTATGGTGGCCCTTTTTGTGAAGCTTTCTTCCTTTTCACTGACTTGTTAATGCTTGTCATTGACTGTTAGTTCCTTAAACTGTGAATGTCTAATTTAAGGACTCCATACTCCATGTTGTGAGCATAGCATGGAATCATTGACTTTGCCTGCACAGGTCAGACTCTGCCAGTTATCTTTTACAGTGTCTCATCTTGCCATGAAATACAGAAACAAGCATCTCTTGTTCCCAGTCTCTGGGCATTCCTGATTTAGTTCTCTGAGGCCAGATAGTTTCCCTCACTTTTCTGTTGTGTGTTTATGTTTTGGTCTCAAGGAGTCTGCCAATTGTTCTGCACCTCCCGGCAAGATTCCATCCGTCCAGGAACTTATCTGGTAAGGAAACTCCTCACTCCTCTGCATCTGGTTTATTTCCTCTTTGGTAAACCAGATCCCAAATCCTCCAGAGCACAGCTGGTCGTGTGATAGTGCACTGCACTTTTCATTCCAGTGGTGACAGTCCAAATCCTGGTCACTGTAACTTTTGTGTTTTTGTTTTTTTGTCCTTCACTATTATTTTTGCCCATTCCTCCAAATAAAACTGCTCCAATTCATTCAAGTTAGATGTTTTTCACTGGTGAACAGCAATCTTCAAGTCTGACTGCAGATTCTCAATTAGATTAACATCTGGGCTATGACTAGGCCTTTCTAATACATTTACATGCTTCCCCTTAAACCACTCAAATGCTGCTTTAGCAGTACGCTTGGGTCATTGTCCTTTTGGAAGGTGAACCTCCATCCCAGTCTCAAATCACTGACAGACCAAAACAGCTTTTGCTCAAGAATATCTCTGTATTAGCACCATCCATCTTCCCCTCAACTCGGACCAGTTTCCCTGTCCCTGTTGTCCCCACAGCATGATGCTGCAACCACCATGGGATGGTGTTCTTGGGGTGATGAGATGTGTTGAGTTTGCGTCAGAAATAGCATTTTCCTTGGTTGTTGAAAATTCAATTTTGGTCTCATCTGACCAGAGCACCTTCCTTCATACATTTGGGGGAGTCTCCCACATGCCTTTTGGTAAACTCAAAATGAGCCTTCTTATTTTTGTTTGTAAGGAAAGGCTTTTTTTCTGGTCACTCTTCCATAAAGCCCAGCTCCATGGAGTGTACAGTTTATTGTGGTTGTATGGACAGATACTCCAGTCTCTGCTTGGGAACTCTGCTGCTCCTTCAGGGTTACATTTGGTATCTGTGCTGCTTCTCAGATTAATGCCTTCCTTGGCCGGTCTGAAAGTTTTGCTGGGCAGCCCTCTCTTGGCAGGTTTGTTGTGGTACCATGTTCTTTCCATTTGATGATAATGGATTTGATGGTGCTCTGGGGGATCATCATATTTTTATATATTTTTTGTAACCCAACCCTGACTTGTATTTCTCAACAACTGTGTACCTGACTTGTTTGTAGATCTTTTTGATCTTCATGGTGTTTGGTTAGTGGTACCTCTTGCTTAATTGTACTGCAGCCTCTGGGGCCTTTCAGACACGGTGCGTATATACTGACATATGTGGCATTTAGATTGCACACAGGTGGACATCATTCTGCCAAGTATGTGACTTCTGAAGGTAATTGGTTGCACCAAAACATTTTAGGGGTTTCATAGCAAAGGGGGTGAATGCATGTACACATGCCAATTTCATTTTTTTATTTCCAAAATTTTATATACTGTATGTATATATATATATATATATATATATATATATATATATATATATATATATATATATATATATATATACACATATATTCCCCTCATTTCAATTAATCAACTTAGACTGTTTTGTGCAGATGCATCACATAAAATTCAAATTAAGAAAACATTTAAATACAGGTTGTAATGTAACAAAATAGGTAGAAAGCCAAGGAGGGTGAATACTTTTCGAAAGGCATTGTATCTGTACAACCCGGACTGTGATTTAGCAGTGATTTTTTAAAAACAGGGCAGCAAACTCCTAATCTCCCTCATCGTTTAGACTGATAGCTGTCCCATTACAGTTTCTGATAAAATCACTTAGTCAATGTATGTGTAGATAAAAAGCAACTCTACTTGGAAAGGGTCAGTTCTTATGCATGTTGGCTTACTGATATTGGCTTGATAAAGTTCAGGTGATGGACCTCTTCAACAACCTTCACCTCATTCTCAGATGATCAGTCCAAATTGGTCACGCCTGCCTATTCCTGATTAATGTTTCCCATATCATCTATCTCTACTTCATCACCAAGTGTCTCTCTTTTTTTGGACATTAAAGTTCACCAAATGTACTCATCACTTGCTAATGAGAAACTGAATAAAGTAGGTGGAGTAGAGGACCCAATTTCGGCCAAAGCCATTCCAGTCATTAGAGCACTCACTTTTCAATAGATAATGCTACACTAGCTCTTCACCACAGTATAATGAGGAATATAATGAGTGAAGGTAACAGAGTGGAGCAGACACTGCATTTACCATTAGATTTCCTTCCCCTTGTGACTGTTATTAAACTACTGGGTTTGGAAAAAGAAAATGGCAAACATGTCATGATGGGAACCAGTCTTCAAATGAAATCCAGCTCATTTTGTCAATACAGAGGCTACTGCTCACTGCATTTCTGATGAAAAATGACTGAATTCATATTTTTAAAGTAAAAACAAACACATTTATCAGCTTCACTGACCATACAGGTGCACTTTGTAGTCCTACAATTACAGACTGTAGTCTTTCTGTTTCTCTGTATACTTTATTATCCTCCTTTCACCTGTTCTTCAATGATCAGGACCCCCACAGAGCAGCTATTATTGCATTTTCAATAAACAAAACACACATGACTATAACCTATATATGCATATGTACTAAAGAGATTAAATAGCAGCTGGGTGGTACATTGACTCTGCAGTGATTGTTAACATTTCACCTGATTACAAAGCTAACAATGTATAGACATCTTACTATTGAAAGACTTATGATACAGTGACTCACAGCGTTCATGTCGATGCCGTTGGTGTAGGACCAGGCATGCTGGAAGTACTCCTCCAGCCTCTGTCGGAGCGGGTTGGGGATTTGATGGAAGCGAATGAACTCTCTCACGCGGAGCATCTGAGTGTGGTAGCGAGCCGTACCTGAGTACAGCCTCTGAATAATGGCCGACACATTCCCAAAGATACTAGCATACATCAGTGCTGAAAAGAGAGAAATGCTGAGTGTAATTCCCTTTCACAGTGAGCACTGTAGACATAATGCTTCACTTCATAGCAACTCAAGTGGTTCTTTCTCTCAAATTTAAAATAGGCAGAGCAAATATAGCAGTTAAGTGACAATATTGTGTGCCTTTACATGCACTTAGCAATTCGATAACAGCAGAAAATCTGATGTCTGAAATCTGTTCAACACATTTACATTAGCTTAGGTTATCAGATCATTCATTTTTTAATTAATTAATTAATTAATTGATTGATTAATTCTCTACATTTCTTAATTTAATTTTTAATTGTAAAATTCATTTGATCTCTTTAAATTAAGAGATAGGGCCAGAGTGTCTCAGCAGGCAAAGACTCTGACATTATGACCAGAGGACTGCAAATTCAAATCCCAGTAATGTTTGCCAACAGCCAGGGCTCAAAAGAGCAAAAATTGGCCATGCTCTCTCTGGCTGGTTAGATAATGCTCTCTCACTATCACTTTCAATGTCTGTGAAAGTGATAGTGGCTGGCTGAGGTGTCTACTGATTGGTCCATTCGAAACTGGGAATCCTGCGCTTTCCTCCAAGCATGTTGGCTCCCCAGTGACAGTGTATCAGTGGTAGTTCGAAAAGAGACAATGCCCGCATCACATGCATCGGAGGAGGCTTGTGCTTGACTTCACCCTCCTAGAGTGAGGGACATTGCAAAAAGTGATGGGGAGAGTCCTAATGGATGAGTTGGGCTAACTGGCTACTATAACTACATTGGGAATGGGATAAATTGAAGAAGAAAAAAAAAAAACTAAAATAAAAATAAATATAAATTAATTAATTAACAGATATTTGAATTGTAACTCAAAAGAAATATTCTAATAATTTGAGATTCTGGATTTCTCATTTTCATGAGATATAAGCCTAACTGATCAACAGTAAAACAAAGAAAAGTTTGAAATATATGACTTTACATGTAATGAATATGAAATATGATAGTTTACATTTTGGAATTAAATTATGAAAACCTTTTTCACAATATTATTTTTTTTAAATGCACTAGTATATGTTTGTGTTGTGACATCACAAAAACACTGAATTGCAAATTTTGATAAACAGACCATATCGACTGAGGCATGAAAGGTACATTTAGAAATTTTAGAAATACAACATCAGGCTCTTCATGTTTGGTTTTCCATGACATGAGGCCTTTAAAATAGAGTGGTACAGTACAGTGATATCCAACCACTGCCCTGGTGCACCCTCGACCCTGCACATTTTTACATTTTCTCTGCTCTCATCACAGCTGATCCAAATAATCCGCTAAATGCTAAACCCTTTCTGAGTAGAAGTGAGTGTGCTAATGCAGAACAACAGAAAAATGTTCAGGGCAGGAGGCGCTATAGCACCAGGATTATGAGCCACTACTTTAGTAAAAAGACTTCAGCAGAGATGCAGCAGATCTCTCTTTTCTCATAATGAATGCAACTCTTCTCCTTGTGAAGTCATACCCAAGCATGAAATTATATGTAGCAGTTATGTTTCTAAGCCAAGTGATGAGAAATCCTGTACCTGGGGGAAAAAGCTACTGTGCAGAGCTAATATGACTGATTATGTGCATATATCTGAAGACATGTACTCTATATGTTATGACTGAGAAATGAAATGCCATGAAAAGGTCAGTACCATTAATATGACCTAAAAAGATAAATAGATAAGAGTGTGTGGTGATAACGTATAGGATGTTGTTGCATTTAATCCACTCTAATGTTGTTGGCTTTGTTTATTATAGAGGATCATATAGAAGAAATGCATGTATGTAATTTATAGCCTATAACATAGAAACATCTGTTAGAAAATGATGCACTCACACTGATGAAAATCTACCCATTACAACTATTTTAAAAGCAAATTATAATTCAACAATCAAAAGAACAGGATGTTGTAATGTCAGCTAAACCTTAACTAGTCTTCAGTTTCAGATGCGATTATTTTACATATTGTACTGACTGTAATGGATTTGGTAGATCAAATTGATCTTGTTCTCATCCTGAACTTAAACCCTTATTAGAGTTCACTGAACAGCACACAGAGCAGTCCAGAGGTATTCTATAATGCCGGAAATTACATTGCTGCAATGCAGGCGTGATAAATGTGGGAGGATATTAGATTGCTTTGTTATGTATTAATCACTCCTGCCAAAGCACACTAAAATTAACTTTAAAAGTGTATTCATTAGCAGGCAAAATTGTGACACCCACAAATGCTAAACTTTTATGTCATTTACTCACCTATTTTGAGACACATTCATACTGATATCTGTGGTAATGGCTACATAGCCATACTGTGTATAATGTGAATCATCCTTAAAATAAACAGAATTAGATACAGTGGTGCTTGAAAGTTCATGAAAGTAGATAAAGAGAACCCAGTTAAACAAATGAGACAAAAATATTATACTTGGTCATTTATTTATTGAGGAAAATGATCCAATATGACATATTTGTGAAAGGCAAAAGTATGTGAACCCTAAATTGAAGGTGAAATTAGATTCAGATGTTTTCTATCAGTGGGATGACAATCAGGAGTGAGTGGGCACCCTATTTTATTTAAAGGGATCTATCAAACTCTGTATCTGTATCATGGCACAAACAAAGGAGATTTCTGAGGACCTCAGAAAAAGTGTTGTTGATGCTCAGGCTGGAAAAAGTTACAAAATCATCTTGGACTCCACCAATCCACAACCAACAAAGATCACTACAAGAGCAAGGCCTGCAATAGTCGGCAAGTTCAAAACTCCAGGATAACTTCTAAGCAACTGAAGGCCTCTCTCACATTGGCTAATGTTAATGTTCAGGAGTCCACCATCAGGAGAACACTGAACAACAATGGTGTGCATGGCAGGGTTGCAAGGAGAATGCCACTGCTCTCAAAAAAGAACATTGCTGCTTGTCTGTAGTTTGCTAAAGATCACGTGGACAAGCCAGAAGACTATTGGAAGATTTTTTTTGTGGACGGATGAGACAAAAATATAACTTTTTGGTTTAAATGAAAAGTGTTATGTTTGGAGAAAGGAAAACACTGCATTCAGCATAAGAACCTTATCTCATCTGTGAAACATGGTGGTGGTAGTATCATGGTTTGGGCCTGTTTTGCTGCATCTGGGCCAGGATAGCTGCCATCATTGATGGAACAATTAATTCTGAATTATATCAGAGAATTTTAAAGGAAAATGTCAGGACATCTGTCTGTGAACTAAATCTCAAGAGAAGTTGCAGTTGCAGTTACTGCTGCAAAGGGGGGTCACACCAGATACTGAAAGCAAAGGTTCACATACTTTTGCCTCTCACAAATATGTCATATTGGATAATTTTTCTCAATAAATAAATGACCAAGTACAATATTTTTGTCTCATTTGTTTAACTGGGTTCTCTTTATCTACTTTCAGGACTTCTAAATCTGATGACATTTTAGGTCATATTTATGCAGAAATATAGAACATTTTGAAGGGTTCACAAACTTTCAAACACCACCATATACAACTGTTCACAATTGAGGATAAGATGGGAGATTGACAGGTTGGCCAGTGTAGTGATGCAGACTCTGTACTGGTCTGTTTTTGAAGAGCGATCTGAATGCAAGGACAAGGCTCTCGGTTTACTGGTCAGTCTACTTTCCAACCCTCACCTGGTTATGAGCTTTGGGTAATGACCAAAATAATGAGAATGCAGATATAAGTGGCTGAAATGAGCTTTCTCCGTAGGGTGTCCGGGCTCTCTCTTAGAGAAAGGGTGAAGAGTTTATACATCCGGGAGAGACTCAGATTAGAGCCGCTGTTCCTCCATGTCGAGAGGAGCCAGGTGAGGTGGTTTGGGCATCTGGCTAGGATGCCTCCTGGAAGCCTCTCTGGTGAGGTGTTGGCCTGGCCAACTGGGAGGAGACCCTCCCAAGGACAAGGACACAGTGGAGTCATTATATCTCTGAGCTGGCCTGAGAATGGAATCCTCTCATATGAACTAGAAGAGGTGGCTGGGAAGAGGGGGGTCTGGGCCTCTTTGCTTAGGTGAGGTTGCCCCCATGACCCAGACTTCAGATAAGCAGAAGATGATGGATGGATATACAATTTTTGATTATTTAATATAAATGTTTGCTTCAAAAGTGTGAAAGATTGCAGGAACATTTCTTTCCTGCTTTTATTCCCAACATTTTTCATTCATGACCAATTTTTAACTATTAGCTACATCTCCTCGTATCACATGATGGTAGTAGTGTGAAGGAGGGCCACCCAACCTAAACTTAGAGAGCAGAAATCTATTGGTGGATTAATCAAAGTGGTGGGTATTGGGATCTATTTAATTAATTTTGCTTAGTAAAAGTCTATGTCAATGTTTATCATTGTTCTCAGTAATTATACATATGATGTCAGGTTCTATATTCTTGCACGCTGGCTTAGAAGTGAACTCTACAGATTTTTTCTCAAAATTATTGCCTGAGTTGTGATGAAAGACATTAGAGTGTGGTTTCATTGTGCATTGCAGAGAATGATGCATAGTTGACTAATGCAGATGCAATAGTAGTAAGAGTGCACAAGACTTGCAAGTCTCCAATGAACACTGTACATCTGGAGCTTTTATATGTAATGTTGAAAATGGTAAAATATTATAAGGGTGAGTCAAAAATGATCACAATTTAGTTATATTAAAATTTCTGTTGGCCATAATGTTTTATCATCGCTTTCTGTGCTAGGCACTCCATAATAACTGCTGTGCAGGTTTGAACATATTATGTTTGTTCATTTATGACTGCAGTGCAACAAAAATGGCCACTGCATTTATGTTTATATAATATATAATATATTATTTTATATAACAAATAGTATATTTATTAAAACGGATTAAAATTCTATGGCTGGATCATTTTTGACTCACCCTCATAAATGTGTGAAGCATCAGGTAATGTGTTCACAACTGTTTGATGAAATATTTTTTTGTGAAGTAACGTTCAGAGGTATTAAAGTCTTCACATTAAACCACAGTGAATGTCTTGGCTATGTAGAAATGTTGAAAGATCTATGAAGTTGCACTTTATGTATGTCACAATATTGATACTCACATCCAATAAGCATGACACAGATGGAGAAGATCTTCTCTGAGTTGGTGTTTGGTGAGACATTGCCGAATCCCACACTAGTCAAGCTGCTAAAGGTGAAATAAAGGGCCGTCACATACTTGTCCTTAATGGAGGGACCTGAGCCTGGCACTGTTGCATTGTAATGTTTCCCAAGTTGGTCCCCCAGTGTGTGGAGCCAGCCAAATTCACGGCCACGTTCTACATTGCCAATTGCATACCAGATACAAGCCAGCCAGTGTGCTATGAGGGCAAAGGTGCACATAAGGAGGAAGAGCACAGCAGCGCCATATTCCGAATAACGGTCCAACTTCCGTGCTACTCGCACTAGCCGCAGGAGGCGCGCCGTCTTCAGAAGGCCAATCAGAGTCGTTGTCTTGAAAGAAAGAAATACACAGAAATCCTCAATTAATATTGATAGTCTTGAGTATATCAAACCAAATTAATTTGATTACTCAAAAAAATGACTATGAACTTAATGTAAGTCAGCTTTGCATGCTTGAGGTAATCCTGCAGTTCCAAAAACAACATTAAAAAGTAATGTTAACACATTTTGTAAAAATACATTCACATGCATAGGCACACATACATTACATTTAAAAATTAAGTATTTATGAATACCTTATTTCATTATTCATGAGATGACAATTGAACATCACTGTATCAGCATAATGGATTTCAAGCTAAAGTGATGGACATTTGTTCCATTCTAAAGGAAAATGTCAGGACATCTGTCCATGAAGTGAATTTCAATAGAAGGTGGGTCATGCAGCAAGACAATGACCATAAGCACAGAAGTCGTTCTTCCAAAGAATGGTTAAAGAACAGTTACTGGAAACGTTTAGTTGCAGTTATTGGAAAACTGGATAATTTTCTGCAATAAATAAATGAGCAAGTATAATATTTTTGTCTCATTTGTTTAACTGGGTTCTCTTCCTTCGTTTAGGACTTGTGTGACAATCTGATGATGTTTTAGATCATATTTATGCAGAAATATAGAAAATTCTAAAGGGTTCACAAACTTTCAAACACCATTGTATATGTTTATTTACAGTATATAAAAATGTATATATTTATATACACAGTCATAGCAGAATATTATAACCACATGCTTTAGAATGAACTCAAAAAATGCCATGTAACAGGGTTTGCTGCATGTATGTGAGCACACCAGTCAGTTGTATCAGAGTGTAAAACATGGGCAAAGGACACAGTCTCACTGCTGTCCAAAAGGGCATGAGAATAATGCTCCAGGTGACAGATGGTAGTATCTCAGAAACAATTAACTTTGTGAGATGTTCTAGAGCTGCTGTAGTGCACTGAGAATGGATTTCTCATATACTGGGAACCTCCCAACAGCATATCAGTGCTGCCATGTGGGCCATTGATGGGGAATTGAGGTGAACAACAACTCAGGCAGGTGGTACAGAGCAATTGATGTGCCACAGTGGACAAGTGTGCTAATTTTCTCCCTCCTAGAGTCATTACAATGATTGGAAATGGGTGGGTTGATTGGCTACAACCACATTGGTGATAAAATGACTTTAAAAAAAGTAAAAAATGGACAGATTGAACAGTCTAAGAAAATGTATAACTTTTTTAACATTCAGAAAACATTCTAGTAACCAAAAGCTGTTAGCTGGGGTCTGAGTGAGTTGTGAATAGTTTTTAGGACTTCTAAAGCTGATGTAATCATGTTTTCCAGATTTTAGTGCAATCGTTATGTATTAGAAATTGTGCTAAATCATAGATTTTTCTCACAGTATATGTTTTATTGAGTTGGTGAAATCAAATATAACTTATTTCTACATTAAAGTAATAATCAAGTTTTATTATAAATATGAATGGATAGATGGTTGGATGGATAAATAACTACTATCATATTTCTTTGCCACTGCATGGTGTTCATGTACATTTTAAAGCATTTTGACAAATGATAGACATAAGAGCTAAAGTGAATCACTTCAGAAAGATGAATGAGAAGAGAATTGGACAGAAAGAAGAAATGTTTTGCACTGTGTAGCTAGATTCTATTAAGTCATATAGGAGGAGTCATAAATATTCCCTGTTTCTGCCTGAGCCAACAGCAAGCTGTGCTCATTCCTGGCTATTTCACACATCTTATGAAGGCCACTACATCAGCAAACAAATAAAGAACAAAGTGATTAGACTTCTGGCACATAGCCTTGTTTCAACCCTCAGGGCAAGAATAAATGGAGCGTTGGAGTTGAAACTCTTTCCTCACAGCTGACTAGTCTATATAACTACAAAGACAGAAAGAAAACATTTTCTACTAGAGGTTGTTTCCAGTCATAGTTTAATCAATAGGCTAATTTTGTGCTTAAGATGACCACCCTGCTGTGAGTAATGGGGGAAACATGGTGTGGTGTTTAGGGATCTGGCTTTGTGATTGGAAGATTGCCGGTTTGATGCCTGGGCAGGTCATGACTGAAGTGCCCTTGAGCAAGGCACCTAACCCTCAATTGCCCCCTGTGGATAGGGCTGCTCACCACTTTGAGCATATGTTCTTATAGCCTAGTTCTATCACACCCATCCAGCTTGTAAATGAGTTTACTACATGTACCAGGCTTGCTAGGAGGAGAGGGATCTCCATGTACTCCAAGACCAAGATTGAAAACCACTGTTCTATAGGCTGTCATCTGTTATTACTATTCAGTTCTGAATCATATGTTCAGTATAATATGGGGCTCTTGAAGCAACATGGCTGTTCCTTTTTATTTGGCAAAGTGTGCCCACAAGTTATTATATTTCCCTTCCAGAGTTCCCCTTGTACTGTGTAGACAGGCTCGTGAATTGTGTGTCCAATATTTCTAAACAGATGAGAAATAACTCAACCAGAACAACTTACCAGGACTAAACAACTTAACCAGGACAAAACTGAGATACTGATTGAGTCACAGAGAGAAATGATGTCCTCTTGCTGATGATACATCACGTCATTTTACACTCTCAGCTCTGTTGCATATATAAATAATATCACTAAGGTTGCTTTCTACCACACTAGAGATATTGCAGGTATGTGATAAGGTACCTGATAAGTGATGTTTTTCCCAGAGTGATGCAGAGAGATTGGAATTCCTAAAAAACTAGACTTCCTCTCAAACTTGTACAAAATGCAGCACCATGAATTTAACAAGAACAAATACATTTTTTATCACATTTTTGTTTTATCACTTAATTTTACTAATGTACTGTACAGAATTGCCTTGTGTATGAAAAGTATTATATATTCTATAAGTGTATTATTACTATTGTGATTATGATGATGATGATGATTACTGTATTATTATTATTATTATTATTATTATTACTATTATTATTATTATTATTATTATTATTATTATTATTATATTAAGGCCACAAGATAAAAACCATGACTAGTAGCCTTTCATTAACCACTTAACTACTAGCCTATTTTGTGGCCTGAATTGTTTTGGGGCTCTGTATTATAATGAAAATGTAAATCAGACCTGTAACAGCCAATGCCAGCTGCTAGAATACTCACAATACTGTAATAATAAGAAATGGCAACTGCTAGAATACTCACTGTACCTCTGCACTCACCTCTTCACCATTTTGGTAAATGAGTAAGTCGAAGGGGATGGCGGCCACCATATCAATGAGGAACCAGCCTTTGAAGTAGTGCACTGCGATGCGCAGCGGGTGGCTCACCACCTCATCATTGGCATTGACATAGGTGGTACGGAAGTTGATGAGGATGTCGACGATGAACATGATGTCCACCATGAGGTCAACCACATCAAGCGGGTTGCAGTAGCTGCAGGATTTATAGGGATCATTATCATTTAGCAGGAAGGCGGCTGAGTAGGGCGTGACGATGGCTGTGTAGATGACAAGCAGGAGGATCAGCCAGTCCCATACTGCTTTGAAAGGGCTATAGTGCAGCACAGTCCACTTGTGGATACGGGGGGCTTGGAGCTTGTATTCAGGGAGGACATCAGCACCTAACGACAACACCTAGAGAGGAAAAAAGAGTACAGTGTTACTCTACTTCAGAAACCACAAGGATTTATGGGAATGATCACTAAGAAACTTCGAAGGAACTTAGAAGGAACTTCTAACTTCAAATAAGGCCTTCAAGGAACTTCAAATAAGGCCTTCAAAGATAATATAAGCCTTGCTTATTCTAATTGACTCATTAGTATAACCCATTCTGTCAGAAATGTACACTTGAAGTACAGATAAGAGGACAGCCACAGTGTAGTTTAGTAATCACATAGATTGAACATTGAATGACACTTCAAAAGCATTATAGTTGTTGAAGAACTCAATATACAGTTGTAACAAAAGTGAGTTCACCCCTATTCACCCCAAATGTGGTTAGCATGTTTGCCTCTCAATGCTGGGGTCTTGGGTTTGAGTCCTCATCTGGTGGAGTTTCTATGTTCTCCTCATGTCTGCATGTTTTTTGGGGGGGTTTCTGGTTTCTCCATGTCCAAAAACAGGGAGGTCAAGTATTTGGGCTACTCTAACTTGCCCTCACATCAGTGTGTGGCATGGATTGGCACCTAGTCCATGCTTTGACTACAATAGTGAAATGGGTGCCAGTGGGGGGGCAGCAGTTAAGCTGATAAATAAAAATGAGACCAAACATGCCGACATTACAGGATTACTGCATTGTAGAAACTTTGTGCAGCAAACAAGAGTTTACCCTACATTAACTGGTTTGTTTTTCAAATATTTTGTTCCTTGTTGCTGATAACAGCTTGAGGCCTCTTCGGCAAATTTGACACCAGTCCAGCACAGATTTGTGAAGAAACGTTCTGTCCTTCTTCATAGATTATTTTAACAGCTTTGATTAAGGGAGTTTTTCCACTACTTTCTGCTTTAAGATTGCCCAAAGCAGCTCTATGGGGATCAGGTCAGATGAAATACTTGGCCAGGTGATGGTTTATACATCTTTAACAACACTTGTTATTGCAGTGGGTTTAGGAACATGGGATCACCAATTGTTTTTAGAAAGAAAATTCTAGTAGTAGTTTGTCACAAAGATTCTGACCTTCATCAATGGTTTATTTGGGTTTGGTTCAATTAAAAAGGATCCATAAATATAACAGCAGATCTGCAATCAGGTCTTGTGGTTTAAAAACACACCATGAATATGACCTAAACTTTTGTTAGGACTTTTCTTAACAAAAAAATTAAGAACTTTCTTAGGAAGATATTAATGAATGAGGCCCATTGTAATATTCCTTTGCTCCAAGGACAAGTCATTTTTGTGTAGCATTTTGGTGTACACACTTTAAATATCCTTTTCTCTATATCTGCTGAGCTCATGTAACCTCATATTAACAAACTTCCTCCTTCATATTTCATAGTTGCCATTATGTAGTCAATGTAACAGGTTTGGCCAGGCACTTGACAAAGATGATGGACCCCATCTGATCCAAAATGGATTCATCTCATCAGATAATGTGTTGCCCATGTTCATCAGGATTGTTTTCAATTTCTTTGACAAACCTCAGTCTTGCAGTTTTGTGTGTATTGTTAGTAATGGTTTTCTTCCATAATGGTTGATTTCATGCAACATTCGGTGCACTGTCTGGGATGCCAGTTTTGATTAAGCTGGAAGCACTGAACCTTCTATTTGTCAGTCCAAAACTCTCTTACTTATTAGTGAAAGGCTGGATGACCCTGAATTGGAAAAGGCAAGTTCAAGTTCAAGCCTAATTTTAATATTATGCTATTTCTCAAATTAAAATTAATTGAGTGATTTTTATATGATATTTTGAATTTAATGTTCTCATTTTGATAGACACTGTGTGTTCATTTTAAAAGGAATTTTGCAAAAGTCATGCACAGTGTGAATTATACAGCATATATTTGGTTTGCACCTAAAGTCTCCAGAGCAGAATTCTTCTTTGGTTTTAATGGGAAAGTTCCTCAAAGCAAAGGGCTGAACATCATTCTGAAATACTGATAGTTGTCAAAAAGCTGTCAGACAACTACAAATTCTGACAACAGTTTGCAGAGAAATTGGCAAACTGTGCTGGACTCTGGCCCTCAGTCTGTTTTAACAGCTAACATATTAGGTTAGTCTTTACAGCAGAGGTGTGGACCTGAAGGTCCTGCACAGTTTGCTGATTTCTCCGACAGCAAAGCTAAACCTGGTAGCTAACTACTGAGTTAATCAGGAAGGTCAATAATCAGATTGATCAGGAAGGTCAACAAACTGTGGAGAATTCTGGCCCTCCCCAGCCCTGCTTTAAAGGAACTTGACATGGCCTTCAAGCACTAATTTCAAACATTTTCAAGCACTAATTTCTTCTATAAAGCCAAACCCCTCAATGCCACAACCCATGCAAGCTAAAACATACACAATACTGGAGTATACGGTGCATATTTGCACAGTCTATTGAACTAAATTTGCCTGAGGACCGAATTGTCTTGCAGTTGCCTGACACTGTTACCATCAGCTGCAGTCTCATTTGCATCCCCTGATCTCTCCAGCTTCTAGAACATTCTCTTCTGCAATACTGCTACCTTGATCACATTATGAATGTGAGATGATTTCGCTCACACTGTCAGATAAGTCTGTAAGCATTTAGAAGAGATTATGACTCAGGAAGATCATGTATTATCTGTTACAGTCCAGGATGGAAATTAACATTACAAAAGCAGTAGATTAGCATGAATTGGTATAAAAGTATTATGACATATATCTTATCACATTCTTATCAGCAATGTCTGGCATGTGCTTATTATCATATTCCACGTGTTTAAACACTGTCCATACTGTATATAACCCAAACTAGTGACCATCTACAGTTGCGTGCACATGTTTAGGTACTGCTGGAATGAATTCTGAGTGAAAATAAGGTTAAATATTCTCTGATAACATTTTACTGCATGTTTTATTGTTTTAAATTCACATTTTAACGCACATTTCCTATTTATTGCTTAAATTTAACAACTAACAACGTACAAAGGTTATGGAACATTCATTATTGTATGTTTTATCCAGAAAATATACAGAAATTATGGACTATATGTTTAAAATATGTCACATTTTAGTATTTCTCTGCAATATAATTTATTTTCACTTAGAAAATTAATAAATAACATTTGACCAGGGGTGTCTAAACTGCTATAATCACAGAGACCAAGGAGGCAACAGACTGACTTTTTTCTGCCATCTGCACTTGCATATCACTTTTCTGTATATACACACCATCAGCTATGCACATGATGAATTTCACACTCCAATATGTAAACACATGCAAAATGAAATATGTGCTTCACAACTACTACACATGCACACACGTCACACTCCAGGACTATTACTATGTATTCTGACTATTTACTCGCAGGACAAATGAAAAATTAAAGGGAAGGATTCATCCTGACTCTTACAGTTGGGACTTCTTCAGAAAATAAAAAGCCAAGTGATTTTTCTTCAGATACGATTCAGTGAACAAGCCTCTCCTTTTTTAGTGTCTGCAAATAATGAGCAACTCCAAATATAATCCAATCTCGCATGAACAAACACTGGATTGAAACGTTATAATGAACTAATGCCCACAGGATTGTCTGGTTCAAACAATTAACAAAATAACAAAAATGAGTAAATAATAGAAAATGATTGAAGAATAACATTGTGCTCATGTAAGAGGCCAATAAATCATGCACATAAATTGCAATCTTTTCTACAGATAATATTCATTTACATCATAAAGACAGCATGATGCCATACAAACTGACAAACTGCAACTCTGACATCAGCAGCTTGAAATGCAGGGTCTCTCAGTGAGCACCTACTGCAGTACTGTATGTGTTTACCATACTAATGCATGTAGAAATATTAAAATAAAGTTCATTGTGTTTTAATGTTAATACTGTTTCAACAGCAATTTACTTATAAACTCCAATTATTCTGATAGATATGAAATTTTGGATTTCTGATTTTCATGAGCTATAAATCATATTAGTCAACATTAAATCAAAAAGGTTTGAAATGTCACTTTAATGTATATAACATTTTATCTTAAATATAATTATGAGAATTGATGTACTGTTTTATAATGTTTGTATTGTCTGAGATGCACTAGCTCTTATAACGTCTCATCTGTCAAATGACCACTGAATGTTTAGACAGAAGCTGTTACTGATACACCATAAACATTAGATGGCGCTGCAGACATACAGCAGCTAGTTTGGTCATAACGTTCAGTGTGGAGAAGTGCTTTCTTAATGTTCAGAAGAGGTGTGTAGAGTAGCTAAAATCTGGACTCAAGCGCATATGTGTATTAGTAGTTAAGTCATTCTATTATTATTATTGCTGGGAGTTATAAGCTCCCTGCTTTCCCTTGTTTTTACCCATTATTGGTATTTGGGTGTGGGGAGACCTTAGTCTGTTTTTGCTGAATCAGTTATGGCAAATGTAGACCATACTTGTGACCATTCGCAAAAGATTATTGAAATAAAATTATACATATTCAAGATGATCTCATAATAATGCTCCCGCTTCACTGTCAAACAAACTTGAACTTTCCTACCAAAATGGAGTTTGTGTTTGGAGGATTTTGTTAGTAATAATATGAAATTTACACATCATTAGAGTTGTCACATGGATGGATGGATGGATGGATAGATACACAGATAGGTACATAGATAGACAGATATACAGACAGAGAGACAGACAGATAGTACACTAAACACAGTGACCAAGCAGCCAAGGAAATCAAATAAACATTAATTATAAGCCCCAAGTGAGGGCTCTACTGCTAAACCTTACTTGAGGATACTTAGCTACTGAAGTCCTTTATGTTCATAGGCCCATAAAAAGTTCATAATAGCTTTCAGCCCTGCACACTCACCCCCCAGTGTCAGGCCTGGCCTGTGCAGCCTAGCTCAAATTTCTTCTCCCTCTGATGTATGTGAGCAGTCTTTTATGCTCCTGGACCTCCACCTGTAATTCCATTCAGCTGGAGCTTATCTGCATCTGAGGTTGACCTCCAAGCACTGGTAGGCTTGTTCACTGTCCCTGCCTACTCACCATCACTATATATGTAGTATATACTGAATGAAAGTCTGAATATATGGAATGAAACGTGAGAATGAATGAAATCTAACATCGTTTGCACCATCTTTTGTTTTGGATGTGTGACATTAGAAATGTCAGAGATATGTTAAACATGTTTTAACTGTAATAATGAAATATGTTGAAATATGTAGACAGTGAACAATTTGAGTCCAATCCACTGCATGTAGCTAACGTATATAAAACGCAAACTGCTGTTAATAGTCATATTCGTAACATTTTTAAGTCCTACCCCATGGCTATACAAAACACAGGGCTTTCTAGCCTATATTACACATGTGGGACTATCTAGTCTATATTACACACCTAGGACTAGTTAGCCTATATTACACATGTAGGACTAGCTAGGCTATATTACACACATAGGACTAGTTAGCCTATATTACACATGTAGGACTGGCTAGGCTAAATTTCATATGTTGGACTATCTAGTCTATGTTACACACGTAGGACTAGTTAGCCTATATTACACATGTAGAACTAGTTAGCCTATAGTACATATGTAGGACTAGCTTACCTATTTTTCACATGTTGGACTATCTACACAGTAAATCTGCCAGTGTTAAATCAACACTATTAGAGTTAAATTAACACTGAGGGTGTCAAAATGTAACACTCAGTGTTAATTTAACTCTAATAGTGTTGATTTAACACTGGCAAATTTACTTTGTAGCCTATATTACACACACAGGACTAGCTAGCCTATATTACACATGTAGGACTAGCTAGTCTATATTACAATGTAGGAGCTAGCCTATATTGCACATGTAGGACTGGTTAGCCAATATTACACATGTTGGACTATCTAGCCTAAATGACACACGTAGGACTAGCTAGTCTATATTAAAATGTAGGAGCTAGCCTATGTTACCCATGTTGGACTGGCTAGCCTATATTGCACATGTAGGACTAGCAAGCCTATATTACACATGCAGGACTAACTAGCCTATATTATAAACATAGGACAAGCTATATTATACTACAAATGAAGGGCTAGCTAGCCTCACCTATATTATAAATGATCACTTTTAAACGAGTAATGTGGACATGATTAGCTCATTCTACTATGAAGTTGGAGGAGAGGATGCCTTAGCACCAAACTACATTTGTAATATAGGATAGCTAGTTTTGTGTTTAAATGAAGGTAAAACTAGACATTTTATCATCATCAAAAGTCTTCTCAAGTAAAAGAATATTGATTAAGTTATTATAAGGAACATTTGTGTCCTATAGTGTGTATACAAAATATGTAATACGGATGTTGCAAATGAATGTAATCGTCTTGGAGAGGTGGCAGCTTTATATTATTATATTTTTTTAATTTGTCAAGTGTCAGCTTGAGTAAGCTAGACATCACCCTATATACATACTTAGAAAGGTTCAAATGTGAAAAAGATAATCGCCCCCCTTAATTCTCACTCACATTATTAACTGAGGAGGATGGCTTCCTATGAGACTCAGTTTCTCTCAAGGTTTCTTCCTCTTGCATTTGCACCTCTTGGGTGTTTTTCATTGCCACTGTTGCCTCTGGCTTGCTCAGGGAGCTTGGACCCAGATTCGTTCTGTAAAGCTGATTTACTGTAAAGCTACTTTGTGCCACACCCGTAAAAAGTGCTAAAATTACATTTTGAACGGAAATTAATCAAATTTAATGCAATTTAACTACTTAATAGCAGAAGTCAATTATTGATGTGGTGGAATTATTCTGCACCCATAGCTTGATGAAGCAATTGAAGAAAAAGTGTTTTTTCCTGGCTAAATAAAGGTCACACACTAATATTTTGTTGGATCAGCTTTAGCTTTGATTAGGGCACATAATCGCTTCCACAAAGTTTCTGCAATGTCACAACATTTATTTCTGGCCAGAGTTGCATTAATTTGTACCAATTAATTAGACCAATTATTGGGAAATTTGGACCAAAGTCATCCCAAAGATCCTCAATAGAGTTCAGGTCTGGAAAATTATGTCTCATGCTCCCTGAACCACTCTCTTTCACAATTTGAGCCCAATGAATCATGGCATTGTCATCTTGGCATATTCCCGTGCCATCAGGGAAGAAATAAAAACCAACTGATGGAGTAACTTGGTCGTTCAATATATTCAGGTAGTCAGCTGACCTCATTCTTTTGGTTCATAACATTGCTGATCCTGGCCCTGACCAACTGCAGCAACCCCAGATCATAGCACTGCCCCCACAGGCTTGTACAGTAGGCACTAGGTATGATGGGTGCATCACTTCCGCTGCCTCTCTTCTTACCCTGATGTGCCCATCACTATGGAGAAGGGTAATTCTGGACTCATCAGACCACATGACCTTCTTCCATTGTTCCAGAGTCCAATCTTTATGCTCCCTAGCAAATTGAAGCAATTTTTGCCAGTTAGCCTCAGTGATAAGTGGTTTGGTAACACTTCATAATAACTTTAATTAATTAGCCATTAACTAATGATTAATAACTGTGAACAAATCATTTTTCATGAAAATTTAAACATGAACAAATGTTTATAAATGACAGTTCATGTAGTTACTAATGATTGTACTAATTTTAGCAAATGTTAACATATTATTAAATTATTAAATCATTAGTAAATCATTTGTTAATGAAATACTCATGAACTAATGATTTGTTCACAGTTATTATTCAATAGTTAATGAGCTATTAATGAACGTTATTATAAAGTGTTACCAGTGGTTTTCCTAAGACTATACCTCTGTCTTTTTTCCTTGAAAGATGATGTTTCCCCCCCACTGTTCTTCCACTTTTTAACTAGCTTTCCCAAAGGTGGTAAAATTTTACCACTGAAAATCAGGCTGTCTGCAGGGTCTCTCCCTCTCCTAATCCCCCTCTCAGGAATGTGACACATTCAGACCTGGCTGCGCTGCTTGTTGTTATGCAAAATAAGCACGCCTTCCCCCTGCCTCTATCACAGAGACAGAACTGCTTCTCACACACAGTCAAGTTTTTACTCTTGCCAGAAAGTTTGAAGGAAGTCTTATTTCAGTGGAGTAAAGTCACTGCCAGCTGGCGCTAATTCAAACTGAAATAAGCGCCGCGCGAGCTGAGCCGAGCGGCCGGCCGGCTGAACACACAGAGCTTCTGTGAAAGCTGATACAGCTGAAGCTCAGTTGTACAGAAAAAATAAAACATATTTCGTTGTTGTAATTTAGAATAAAATGTCATTTCAGTGGAGACTGTCACTGTAAATTCTATTTTATTTGATATGAATGGGAGAGTAAAGTCACTGCCGGCTGCTTCCCGCACTTCTTATAATGCAACTTATAAATCATAAGGTTTTTAGGAATTATAGTACGTGCAGGAACAGCACGTAGCTACCGCACTATCCATAAGCAAAGTAGTGAACACATCAAATGGGCAGCGCTATTCAAACAACTCACTGCCTGTCCAGTACCTCAGGTGCAAATGTGCGTCAACTTCGCTATTCATGGGCAGCGCTATTCAAACCCCTGCGCTACTAATGTTCTTCATTCATCCTCATTCCAAGTTTTTTACTCATGAACAGGGCCGTAAGTTCACTGCCTGTCCTGTACCTCAGGTGCAAATGTGTGTCCACTTCGCTATTGTTTCAAACTGGTCCTGCCCGCATTTGATTGCCCTATTCATGGGCAGCGCTATTGAAACCCCTGCGCTATTAATTTCATTACACACCAGTTGCAGAAGAACAAAAACCACTTATAAAATAATAATGTTTATAGCTGTAGTTGCATGCCCATGTATGTAGCATGTAATGTAGTTTTATTTGTAATATTATAACAACATACATTTTATTTTATATTTTATCTTCACTTCATGACATGGTGCTTTTCACCATGCACCATGCTCCACTGAAATTACATTTTATTTTAACAAATTACATGATTATTGTGTGAATGTAATTGTTAATGTGAATGTAAAATATTAGAATAATAATACACCTCTAATTTTATTTTGTAATATTATTGTATAATAATTTTATTTTATAATAATACTACAAATAAAATTGTGTGTATTATTTATTATTCTAATAAATTAGAATTTAATATATTAAATTAGAATGTAATATATTATTGTAATTAAATCTCTACTGAAATTACATTTCAATTATACATACAATTACATTCACACAAAATGTATGATAATTTGTAATTATGTATGAAAATATTACATTTCTACCTTCATAGCCAATGGTATACATACATTATTACATATACATTTATTTGAGTAAAGACAAAAATAATAATAAAATGAAATTGAAGTAAATAGTATAATAATACAAAGAAACATATATTTTTTAAAATAAAATAAAATACAAGCATTGACAGTCTCCACTGAAATTACATTTTATTTTAAATTACAACAATATAATACAGTTTATTTTTTCTGTAATGACAGAACACAAAAAAGCAAAACCAGAGGGGGTGGATGGAAACCCAGCAATCATTTACATAAGAATAGTTGGTAGCTAATGGCCCATGAGAGGGAGGGGGGAACAAGAATCTCAAAAAACCTGGGTCTACCACTAGAGGGAGAGGGAAGAAGAAAAAACCTGGGAAAGCTATTGTTTTAATAATGTGTTGGACAGTTCTTAATTTTTCAGATTTTAGTAGGTTCAGCATCTCTTTAGATGTTTTCTCTGCTTGATGCCAATGATTTAACCCTTCTGAAACAGACTAACATCTTTTCCACAATTAGAGGATGTCTTTCTTTGTGGTTGTTTAAGAAATGAGAAGCTCCTCACTGTAACAGTTTGGGTTAAATAACTTGTTGCTAGCTGAAACCTAATCACCCATACAGTAATTATCCAGTGGGAGGCTCTTACCTATTTACTTAGTGAAAATCCACATAGTGACTTTTTTCTTGGCTAGGCAGTGTATTATATAACTATATTATTAACTATATTGTTATTTGAGATAATTATGTAATGCAAACAGAATGTACTGTAACATGACAATAGTGCATCTTCTAAGGCTTAATGAGCTATTGGCCTGGTAAAGTACATTCTAAGAATGCCTGGAGGTGGTGTAGGAACAAAGCGGAAGACTGGCATAAAGAGTTTACGAGGGGAGTGGATGCCAGCTGATGCTGAAGCTGAGGCTACAGATGCGACTGATGGCTACAGCTACTGCTACTGCTGTCCCATATAAAACCATAAATCAACTGAGATTCCATCAGATTCATTGTTTTACACTATGACAGTTTTAAGACCCAATCTCATTATAAACACTGCATTGCTCTTATAGTATCTTCTCACCATCTGCAGCCTAGCTTTTAAACAGGTATTTGTACAGGAAATTGATAACCAAAAACAGATCAGCACGAAAGCATCATATTCATTAGAATATCATCTAAAACAAAATTCCTACAGTGCTGGAAACAACAGCTGTATATATATATATATATATATATATATATATATATATATATATATATATATACAGTGAGGAAAATAAGTATTTGAACAGCCTGCGAATTTGCAAGTTCTCCCATTTAGAAATCATGGAGGGGTCTGAAATTTTCATCTTAGGTGCATGTCCACTGTGAGAAACATAATCTAAAAGAAAAAAATCAGAAAATCACAATGTATGATTTTTTAATAATTTATTTGTGTGTTACTGCTGCAAATAAGTATTTGAACAAATCCCAGGTTTAATGTTTTATTTAAATGTCAAAATGTTTTATTTTATAAAGAGTTATTTATGTGTCCACTCAGCTGGACAGCACACATTTGAGCATTTAAAGCTATGTTATATTATAAATAAAATAGAAAAAAAAATAATATTTTAATGTCCTGATTTGGCTATAAATCACATTTGGTAGTTAAGCTTTCTAAGATGCCTCATGTTTAATTTGAATTTACTTACAGAAAATTATAGGACATCACACAACAGTTACAATGCTTGTTAGATGCTAGTTAGTTGAAGTTTTATTGTCACACAAAGATGCTTTTTGAAGAATGACTTTACAGAAATCCATGAGGTAGATGAAGTTCCTGAATATCTGTCGGCCGTTTTTGTTTACCACGTGTTTTGCTGCACTTGCAATTAATGGCCACCAGGTGGTGAGTTACAGGATTTTAGTAACATCCACTAGAGAGGCTGTCTTTCAATTATAATATTTGTTTAGAAGATAATGACTGAGTATCTGTCCACTGTACTGAGCACTGCACATTAAACACAAACACCACCTCTAAATAACATCCTCATTTGAAAAGTGAGCAAATGGCCATGAGTCAAGCATGTGCATTTTTAAGTAAAAGATTGTTCAGGGGTTCAGCAGGTGTTCTTCACCTACACTGACTGTCTGCTGTTGAGAACAGGTGCAATTCTTAGATACAGTCACAGCACTCACAGAGCAAGAGGGAAAAAAGCCCTGAGTGTGATTCTGCCTAGCATCGTGCTGTGTTTATATAAATGTGACTCATAGAGACAGAAACATCCCCGAGCGCACAGCTTTTGACTTTTCCTTGCTTCCATACCGCAGCTGTGATGACAGGGGCTCGCTTATCCATGAAAAGGCCAAACAGGTACCCCTGGCAACACCCAGCTTGCACCAAAAGATGACTGAGTGCTGAAACTTTAGATTCTTCAAAGTAGAATACATGATCAATGTTGTATAACTTTAAACTTCATCTAAATATTTTAAAGGTCCCATATTTATACCCCCTTCCCACAAGTTTACAAACTGCCTGTCCTGCACCGGGTGAAGGGATAGAGGACTCATCGTGACCATGATCAGGATTAAGTGGGTAAGATAATGGTTAGATTGATAGCACAATATGGCCAAAACAAAGACCACAGCAACACAAATAGATAAAATACATCTTCACTCACCAAAGCTGAGGTTTCACTTAAAGATAAAAGCTCATGATGAATGAAAAAAGTTCATGCTTTTGACAACATTAGTTGGAAGTTGTCATGAAAAAAATATTTGACTCTAGCTTTTTTGTTCTACGTGAAAATATAAAATGGCAGACCTCAGTTCAAACTTCTACTGAAGATGCACCAGTGGGAGGTGTGGCTAACTCTCCTTATTGCATAATAAAGGGAGCCAAATCCTGACCTACTACTTAAATTCAATGTTTTCCGACCCCAACAGCTGACGAAAACTTGACTGGGTTGTAATTTTTCATAGATAACCAAATATAGTGTTTTTTTCATAACATGTCCTCTTTAATGTACAAAAGTCACTGTGTATGATACTGGAGAAATATTGTTGATATTTGAACTCAATGTCAAAACAAACACACCCCTTCCTTCAGTGCTCCTTTAGAAGCTCCGCCCCCAACATGTATGCAAACACATTGCCAAGGTAACAACACTGGTTATGCAGATGATACAGAAATACAGAGATAACAGTGTCATGTCTAATAATTAGTCTTAGGAGAGTTAGCATTAGCTAACTGTTAGCTAACTGTTGCTACAGTTGCTGCTTCTGAACAAATTAGTTGTGCTTGTCTATCACAAACATTCACTAACAGCACAAAACAATACTGAGTTAATTCTGTGAAACTGTGAAAATAAGTCAATGTTCCCTATTGAGCAAGAATAGAGCAACATCCTCAACCCTTTGCATGCCGTTCAGTGTTTGGAGATCTCTCCAAACCTCTTATCATTGTTTATACAGGTTTTTGTCCCTACCCCTCCCATCATGTGCACAAGCTGATAGCTGATTGGCTGGAATAGTATTGTGTTTCTTGGTCTAAGCCACTTTGTTTATTTCCCATTTACAAGGTCAGGGAAGAGGACAAACACTGGACAATTTTGCACTGTTCTACAAAAATGTATTGAATTGAAATGACATACAGTTTGGTGCAAGTAATTCTGGATCATTTCATTTGATCTGTTCATCATGAAAGTAGGTGATAGCGGGTGGTTTGAAAAAATTATGTAAAATAATTAAACAGACACCAATATGGACAGACTGTAGTCCATCTTTTCCTCTGCATACTTTATTAGCCCCCCGTTCTTCAATGATCAGGACCCCCACAGGGCAGGTACAGGAACCTTGGTTATCGTTTGCCCTGGTTATTGTACAATTTGTTTATCTTTATTGTTTATCTTTATTCATTTATTCGTTCAACTTTTTTTTCAGGAATATTTTGTCTCAGTTATTGTTTATCCGCCTGGTTTTCATTGGTGTGCCATGTGACTTGCTGCTAATTTCATGAAAACAAAACATCCAGCCATGTGTCACTCACCCATGGGTTTATCATTCATCCTGGCTTAACTTATTGTTTCTTGTTGATAACACTCAAAACAAACTAAAACACATCATACTAAAACAACTGGGTGCAACACTACCATCTGAAAATGGGTGGGAAAACAAATAATGGCCGTGAACCCAGAAAACAGGTGTACAAAACAAAGGCTGGACCACACCGGCACACTCTAAAACAGTGTAAACCAGTGATGTTAAATGTTCATTTATCCATTTCATTAGTCTTTTGTATTTTTTTCTCATTGTGTTATGTGTGTAAAACTATAGTTATTCTATATAAAATGTACTTTTGTTAATTTTTTTGAGTGTCTGGAACAGATTAATTGGATTTACATTATTTCTTATGAAGAAATATTGTTTCAGTTATCATTAATTTCAGTTATCATCAGACACTTTAGAACAGATTAATGACAAAAACTGGTTCCACTGTATTAGGTATGTGTACCTAATGAAGTGACTAGTGAGCGTATTAGTGTCATAAGCTGATTTTTATCCAGCTCTTTTATGAAAGTGCTATCATGTCAATTCTGATTCTTTACAACCATATGGACAGTTACCAGAGTATGCTGTTTTTTGCAGACATCTTAAATGTTCATCATTCCTCTGATTGTATCCATCCATCTTGTTGGACATCACCTTCACCCACCAAGGATGACTGTTCTGCTTCTTATAATATGCCCCAAATACCAGCTTGGTTAACTTGAAGTGAGAGGTGAGGACTGATTTAGTTAAGAACCTATTTTTGTGTTTATCCCAGCACTCAAAGGGCTTCACCAACACCAAAGCTCAAAGGTATTTGATTCTCCTGCTTTTTATTCTCAACCATAAAGATCCAAAGAGATGACCAGAGCATGTACAATTCTCAAGCTTTTTCTGCTGCATGCCAGTCTGACTGCAGAATCCATTGTTGTTAATAATTTATCAGAGTAGGCAAAAGCTTTCCATTATTTCAACATCTTCTCCATCAGTGATAAGGTTAGTGGCTTGGGTGAGGTGAACAATTAGGTTAGCAATAAAGGAGAAAAATGGAGGAGATCTTCTAAATAAGTGATGTTATAATGGGAACAAAACTCACATGTTTACCTGTCAGATGTAGAGAATTATACTCCCTCTATGTGTTAGTGAGACTGCTGTATCTTGTGACCCCTTCAAAAACATGAAAGCAAATAGAGGTTCTCACACAGATTCAGACCTGGGGTCAAGTGAGGTGAGGTGGGGTCAAGCACAGTGGTGAAGTCGTCGTCTCTCTGACACATTTAGCTAATGGCTTACTGGAGCATGATGCAGGGGAGGGGGGTGGAGCGCTAACCTCGGGACTAAAATTCACACTGACTCACACACTGCTTGCTGTCTCGCTCCACAGCTGCACCGTTAAATGCCACATCAACATCACACATTCGCTTCCAATAAAACAGCCTTCTTCTCATGAAAGAGCCAAAGTGTGAAAATGTTACTTAAATTTGGATGGATTACAGAGCATTTGTCTCAATACACTGCCTGTAATCATGCCGGCACTACTTCTAATCAGTACATTATGCTACTTGCCAGTATCATCCATTGCTGAAAAGCCATGAAACTGCACTTGTATCTCTGTAGAAAAGCACTGCTAATGGAATGGGACTCCCTGGAGCTGTCACATGTGAGCTGGCATAAGTTTTAAGCCCTCCAACATTAAACTATGGACCATTGGAGCTATGTTCACTGGCACACCATCCTATACTTTTGATATGTGTTGATTATCCATAACTGATCGTCCAGCATCCGTACCTGACCTCACTAATGTTCTTGTGGCTGAATGCAATCAAATACTCACAGCAAAATGTAAAGCCTCTGCACAAGTGTCTACATTTTTTACACAAAACCTTTTCTTGCACAGAATCAGAATAAAACCACATTTCATATGTAAGAGCACACTGCATTCTACATCATTTACATACTCTTACTGGCCACTTCATAAGGTACACAACTTGCATCCACTTACAATAGTGCAACACTACCACCAATGCATTAGTGTCACTGCAGTGCTGGGAATGATCCACCACTGCCCCGTTGGTGGTGGTCACCAAAGAACACAATAGAATGAGTGTGAATATACGGTATGTGTACCTAATGAAGTGGCCTGGGAGTGTATATAACATTCATATTACACTTTCCTTAAACATAGAGTACAATACAAATAGTCATTTTATGTACGCATGCACATAAACACAGACAAGGGAGGAAACTATATAGTGCAGCTCCTATATTAGTGTAACGCTAACAATATATAGACTTGGTGCCAACAGTATGGACCACAGTGGAATGCACATGCAAATTACAATACACCACCTTGTAATGCAGGTGAAAATGGAAGGAGGTATGATTTTATTACAAGACACACAAGTCTTAGCTTTCCCCAAGGCCGGATAAACAAGATCACTTTTACAAGCTACAACTGACAGCTCTGCTACATCCGTCCAACAAATTGTTCTCCATCTCCTGACATGGGTGAATCGACCCGATGTGGCTCTTTCCTTGGTGTCGTCTAGCTGCAGCCAGAGCTTGCACCCTTCTCTCAGCCCTCACTATTCATCACAGCTCAATTCCTAGAGGTCCAGACAGGCAGTGGACCTGGGCTCAGGACCTACTCCTGGTTCAGCCTCATCTCCAGAGGCACGCAAGGCTTATTTTTAGCTATTCATGTGAATGTAACCAAAAGGATTTCAAAATATCCTCAGGGGACTACAAAAAACGTCAGGAAAAACTGATCCTAAACTCTTCACTGTATGCTGCCAGCAAAATTTCATCCAGTATTTCCCTTCAGTTCCCTCTTAATCACATTTAATATGAGAGTGATCCAAACAAACATGTCAAAACGTAAAATTCACAAAATGCAGAGCACTATGGTCTGAGTTTGAACTTTAATTCTCAAGAGCTGTAATGATTTAGAGCACTCCGTTAACCTCATCTCACTGTAGGACATGTTATTGAAAATCCATGATGCTTCATCTGAGGTGTCAGCTTTAAATGGCCTATAGCAGAAAAGATTGGAAGATGCTAATTTGTATTGATCATGAACAAAATTAGGTCTATTTCTATAATGTTCTGGCACACTGGCCTTCAAAGTCATTCTGTAATGTCTTTGATGAAATTGCATTTCAGTTTTCTTGAACTCATTTGCTTGTACAGCAGTATAGAGTCATATCAAGCAATTTGAATATTGTGAAATGTAAATTTTTTACACATAAAGTGACATATTTTAAACCTTTTTGTGTTTTAAAGTTGCAAATAGCTTGTTTGGCCAATCAATACAGTAATATCATGATCAGCAAACCATTTGGTAGTGGTTTTGGCACCGTGGACAGCTTCACTTCCAGAAAAGTAAATCAGCATCTCCATAAAGTGTATCAGTAGATGGAAGCATGAAGTGCTGTAAAATCTTTTGTTAGCTGGTGTTGACTTTGGACTAAACACAGTGGACCAGCACCAGCAGATGACATGGCACCTCAAACCATCACAGACTGTAGAAACTGCACACTGGACTTCAGACACCTCATCTCCTCTAGACTCTAGGAGCTTGATTTACAAATGAAATGCAACATTTACTTTCATCTGAAAAGAGGACTTTGGCCCACTTTTCTCATTATCTCAGGTAAGATGCTTCTGATGTTGTCTCTGGAGTGGCTTGATATTAGGAATGCAGCACTTGCAGTCAAAGAGATGCACTGTACTGATACTGTGTGAATAGTAATCTACTCCAAATGAAATATTCATAATGATCAACATAAAAAAAAGCCTCAGAAGATGTGACTTTATGTGTAATGATGATAAATTATGACAGCTTTTTGAATCAGATTATAAACAAAAATGAACATGATATTCACATTTTTTAATGTAAGATCTGGTTGGTGGTGATGGTTATTGAACACATTCTTGGCTGTTTTACCCCACTTTACACTGCCAAAAACTGGACTGCAGACATGAAATATAGATCCATTTGTAAATCCATTTGCTTTCCCTATCTGTAGCCAAGCCAAAGTGTGCAGCACATCAAAGAAAGACAGGGCCTGGGGAATGAGTTACAAAAGACAACGGCCTGCTTCTACTGTCAGAGTTCGATGGTGAAGCAAAGCAGCAACTCATTAAGACAAACACTTGCTTGGTCTAAGAGCAGCACTGCTGAAAAATTAAACAGGCACAAAGACAGGGAACCCGTGAGACCTGTGTTGTGGTAAAACATTGCTCCTCAGGCTTAATCTGCTCTGCCTCATTGCCTTCCCTCCGTGGACTTACTTTGAATGACCCTGGCTCTCTTCTGACTCTCTCTGGGTTACAGAGTGAAGTATAAGGTAAAACTTCTCTTATACAGTCCCTCTGTCAATGCCTGAACCAAAGGCTTTTTATAATCTTCACGCTCACTGAGCCAGGCTGCTCTATTCTTTACACTTTCTTTCCCAACTAATTAAAGTTTTTTAATTTTGACCTTTCACCCAAAAACAGCCTTTGTTTTACTCAGTTTCAAATGAAATTTGAAGGTATTATGACAAATTGAGCAAAGTGCTGTTCCTAATGCCCGACGAAAGGTTCAGGATAATCCTATTCCTCTTTGGAACTGTCTGAGACATGGCTGCTAATTGCCTTTGTAGAATCTATTCAGTCCATCTGCTGATTAGCTTTCCTCATCCTGGGTCACTTCCATTTCACACATTCTGATTGATTTGGCACAGAGCCCCACGGCAATGCTAAAACTGAGGGAAATAAAATTAAGAACATGCCCAACAAGCAAGGGCATTGCCAAGATCTCAAGAGATGACTACTCTGGGCAGCCAAAGGATCAAATTCTTAACCAACTCATGGCTGCCACTAAAGCCTGAAATCACTGCAAGCTGAATTTAACCAATTTTAGCCACAAATACAACCTTTCAGTTAGTATATAAAAGCACCAGTGAACCAGCATGTGTACGCTCATACATCAAAAACCTCATATTTCATATTCATTACACATTAAGTGACATTTCCAGTCTTTATTTGCTTTAATGTTGATTAATTTGGCTTACAGCTCATGAAAATCAGAAATCCAGTATCTCACAATATTATACCTCACTGAATAAGTTACCACTGCCTTGTGGCTCGAGACTTGACCATTGCCATTAGGTAGGGTGGGGCTGGTCCATTACTTTACTATTCAGGTTGTTTATTTCTGTCCATTTGAGCTGCCAATAAAAGATTTTGTTTCAAACACACCTTCTGCTATATGGTCAGTGTATAAACATAAAAACTATTAAGTCTTTATTTTTGGATGCAATCTTTTATGATGTTTGAAGTCCCAAACAAACAGAACTCTCAATCAATTCGCTGAAGGGTGCCCTCTTCTAGCACAAATCTGAGTTAGATGAACCTACATTAAGTCCCTTCAGTGTTGTGCAGCCTGGGGTAATAAATCTTGAAATCTACACTTTTTGTGTTTACCACTAACTTAAGCACTGTAAGCATGTGTTTATATATTACACATATATATTACAAATCATAAAACACATTTTATGCAAATTTGAATGGTTTTGAAAGCCTTCACATTGACCCTCCTCTGTTCACCTTCAAACTCCATCCTTTACCTTAATCCTAACCTATGACCCTGCCCTTTAATTTATTGTATTTAAACCCTGAAGAATATGTGTTCTTTGGACTGGGTTGGTGGCAGACTCCAGCTATGTCTGTCATCTTCTTCAAATAAACTCAAATCTGAAGATCCAGTCTCCTGACTCTTCCTGGCTCTCCATGTCAGTCTACTAACAACTAAATAAATAAATAAATAAATACATTTAGCATGTACTGTATTTCATGTACTGTACATTTAGGCAGCAGGGTGGTTTGGTGGTTAGCACATTCACTGAGGTCTTGGGTTTAAGTCCCCATCTGGGTGGAGTCTCCATGTTCTCCCCGTGAGAATCTCTCCGGGTTTCCTCCCACAGTCCAAAAACATGGAGATCAGGTGACTTGGCTCTAAATGACCCTGGTGTGTGCAAATGAATGTGTATGTCTGTGTTTGAATGTGGGTATGCCCAGATATAGTAGGCAGTCTGTCCTGAGTGATGCCCCTAGTGCTCGAAGCAGTCCTCCAGATGGACGGTCGCTTCCGGTTGATGCTGTGCGCAATTGGCTGTTACTTCTCGCTGGTGTATGTGGTTGAGTTCTAAGTCTGTAAATGGAGTGTGTTAATTGTAAAGCATCCTTGGGTATTACAGAGATGCTATATAAGTGTAATATAGTGTCTGTATAAAAACACTCATATTTGGGCAGATTCAGATGGACAATGTTAAAAAGTGCTGTTGTCTATTAAGACATTTCAGCAAATGCAAAAATATGCTTGAATCCATCGATATTGAATTAAAAAAATAATAATATTGTAAAAAAGTTTGCTTTTGTTCATAATTTAATTAAAAAAATATATATTTTTTGTATATAATGCGAAAAATATAACAAAAGGAACATAACCCTTATAGATGTATAATAATATACTATATATTTAATATATTACTGTGTGTGTATATATATATATATATATATATATATATATATATATATATATATATATATATATATATATATATTATTATTATTATTATTATATTTAAATCATACTGTACCCCTTTACAAAGTCCTTTGTTCTACTGTTCAAATCAAGACTGTTCCTGACCTCAAACATGTCCCTGACCTCACACTGTACATGTACAAACATAGATGAGCTCCATTTAAAGATACCTAAAAGACATTCTGTCACTCCCCCTTTAGCTACCCAACAATCTTCTCACCAGTGGAAAGACTGCTGTACGGATTAGAGCAATGACACAGCAGTGCATTCACACATACTACTGAGATGTGACAGGTCTCCGCCCACTTGGCCATGAGCTGTGTGTGTGCATTTGAGTAGGGGCAGTATTACATAAACACTGTATAATGTTGGAACTGTCTGACCACTATGGAACAAACGACATATATATGTTAACTTTCAGCACTACGCCATTTAACAGTGCATGTACTGCAGTACTCTAGAAGATGACTTCAGAGCAAGGACACTGCAAGCTTAAGCCCAGCATTCACATTATAATCTGTTAGTAACCATTATATATAATTTGTCACGTGTTTTACAGTATATTCTAAAGACAACTGAGTTGTCCCAGCTCCATACTTTAAGATGTGCTGGAAGCAAACAGTGTAGTTGGCTGAGCTCAGTATTTAAAGGCCCATATCCTACTTCATTCTTGTATTATTTCCCTGAGACCTACTTACAAAAACAGCAGGTGTACTAAAAACAGTCATACAGTTATATACATAACCATTTTTCAGCCAGACTGTTTTTGTTAGTGGTTCAAAAATTGCCTGCCTGCATTATGCCCTTCAAAAGCAGTGTGCACAGAAACTGCCTTTATAACACTTTATGTTTAAATGTTTGTGGACGTCCCTTCTAATGAATGATTAGTTACTTTACGTTGCTGACACAGATGTACAAATGCACACACACAAGTTGTCTAGTCCTTGTAGAGAAGTACTGCCAATAGAATAGGACTCTAACATGATAAACATGGATGATAAACATATTGGCATCATGCCTAATGCCAGGTGTAGGCTAGAGGGGTAGCACTGAGTTGTGGAGCAGTGGTACATTGAATGAAGTTGCTGAATCCAGTACTTCTGGGATGATTTGGGATGTTGATTGTCCAACATGGTGACCTCACTAACACACTAGTCAATGAATCAATCACATTAATGCTCAAAAAATGTTCAACTGTTATTTTTCATTATTTAAATAGAGAGTTGTAACCTATTTTTATATTGTATTCATACATTGTATGTTGAGAAATAAGAATGTGGGTTGTACACTCAGTCTGCTTGGAGCAGAAGGCCATAGGCTCATGATTATCCCAAGAGTCATCCACAAGTTCAGCTCTGTCAGAAACTGTTACATGAGCTCTTGGTGGAAGAATCCACCAGTGGTAATGTTGCCGATTGTCTGGAACAATTTCCCATATGCCCCTCTGATTAGCTGCTGTATGTTCTACTCACTGGACACATGGTCCTCTTCCACTTGGATGAGGATGAAGGAGATCTTCATGGAAAATAATTGTAATAAACTTTAAAAAATTCTTCTGGGAAGCTCAACCAGCTCTTAGTAGTTTCACCAAAAGTCCAATTTCCAATTATATCACAGCATTGTGGCAACTGGCTAGAAGCAACACAAGGTCAACCTTACCCATATGTTGGAACTGTTTACAATTAACAACCAGAAACATTTGACAACATTTAAACATACCTTAAAGGGTTTACTTTTCAAATAAACACACACACACACATATCTATATATATATATATATATATATATATATATATATATATATATATATATATATATATATATATATATATATATATAGCTTGAATAGAAAAGTATTTGTAAATATTTGTGAGAGGAGCTGAAATAAGCAGAAACACAGAACAGAAGCAGTTTTTCAGTGTGAGTCACAGCGCTGTGCTTTATTTTTCTGCCCACTTGCGCAATCAACCATTCATATGATAATGAAATTATTCAGGCATTCCATTGGTGGATTAGCGGTCGTGAAATATGCAAAAAACTCCCATCAAACAAAGAGCTCTCATCTGAACAAAGACCTCTCAACTGAGTGTTTCACACATAGCTCATGAATATTCAATGTAGGTTTAGTGGCTGAGTGAAAACAGAGTGTGATTAGAAATAAAACCACATGCAATTTCTAAAAAATGTAATGAGCAGTGTGTATCCAACACCTTTGTTTATTCAGTTCTGAGATCAAAAGTCTTGGCTAGAAATGCTTAAAGTGTTTTTTTCCACAATATATCAGCACATCTGAAAACAGATTTTTGGAAAGTCTAAGTTTAGAGCAGATTTAATTAAAATATAGATTTATGACACTCTTAATGTTTTGACTCTGTTGTTGCTGAGTTTGTGCTGAACAAAAGCCTGTATAACACAATGGGGAGAACTAATTTTAGATGGGTGTAATTTGTAAAACGTCAAGGCATGTCAGACTACATCAGAGTGTCTGAACCCCCCCCCCCCCCAGACTTCAATTACTATAGCCAGGCTTGTTATGTTTTCATAACACAATCATACTAGGACATGGCATTTATGAAGTTTCTCTGTAAGTCTACTGTGATGTTAGATTTTGTCCACAGTCACTTCAACAATGAAAGTTAGGAAATCTTGTTTATTACACTCACATCTCCCAAAACGTGGAAAGCTGTAAAATGCAAACTGTACAGTGAAAGAGATTCAGCTCCACTTCTGTGTGGGGAACATTTAGTGAACCAGCAAATGTGCTCTTATAATAGCATATTACTACATCACTGCAAGCGATTTAATGAGAACAGTGCGCTCTAGCTCAGGAACACCCCAAGAGTTTCTTTTGACTTATTCATGTCCTCTGTCTTGATACTCCAGATTGCGTGACATGCCCCTATTCCAGATTCAACTATACAGAATAACCGCTTGTGAAGTTAATGCTCTGTCCCTAGGAGGGCTTCACTGTGATAAGTAGAGCCATTACAGCTTCCATATTGAGGTCTGTAAGAGCAGGTGCCTGACAGCTCAAATAAAATGAGCAGCGGTGTCTATCCATTGAGTTAATAGCCTGCAGTTACACAGATTTGTTTTCTCCAATAGGGATTTTTTTGGAGTCTGCATATATAACTGCATACATACATCTGCTTATATATATATATATATATATATA
>BRDA01011749.1:0-11186 GCA_036984385.1 Crenuchus spilurus
CTTGCACACAGTGGAATTTGACCTCCATGTTTAGTCCTAGCCCTGCTCCCTTGGGAGCAATTGGGGTTTGGGTACCTTGCTGAATGTCCCGTTCATCCAGGGAATTGAACTGGCGAACTTCCAGGCTGTACCGACTGGTGATACTGAGCATGCATTAACTGTGCCAGTGGAGCCCAATATAGCCTCAGTCATCAGGGAGGCTATAATTACTGACAATGTGAAAGTATGTAGTCTGTATGATTGTTGATCTAGTGTATAGAGTGCACACAGTACTGGTAGAACTGAACATGTATTAACTATGCCAGTGGGGCTTGATACAGCCTTAGTCACCAGGAGGCTGCAGTGAATCAACAGTTAAAAGGTTACTTACAACAGTTAAAAGTCTCTGAAATGAGTTTGGGATGCAGTAGGAAAGCCAGACCTCACTGTTGAGTCTTCCAGAGGTGTTGTGTGATTAATTCAGGTGAGGAAGAGAGGTCCTACCTGATGACGCCTGTGAAGAGCTTGTGAGGTAATGGGTGTTTGGAGATGTTTGCATATGGTTGATTCAATAAACTTGACAAAATGTGTAACCCCAATGATTAAGTACAGGATTTTTGTCACCTTATCCTGCACATTTTCAATTGTAATACATTCTATCATTACAGCAGAATTAGTGGCAAATGACGTGGTAAATAACGACTGTCCTCATTGACCCCATCCCCCCACCCCCACCTCAGTCCATGCAGTCATCACTCAGCTCCTGTATGGAGAAGCTGAACAGGCTCTCTTTGACTTATTTCCCATCTCCTCCTCTCACCAGGGTATTGACATACAGCCTTTCACTGTCCATCAAGGGGAAAGAACCTCTTTATAGGGTTCCATTCAAATGAAAGAGGGTATTATTGAGATGGGACAGTAGCAGAACCCTTTTGCTATACATGCTGTATTAAATACCTGATATACAACAGATATTCTTTATAAATCACACCAATTTATATAAGAGACAAACCTGGGAAAACACATGACTCTTATAATAAAGCAGTGGTATATGTTAGGTAATTGATGTTGTGTTTTTTATATTAATTACAAAGGATATACAGACCTTTACTTATTTTTACATAGCTAGGCCTTTATTTTTTCATCATTTGACAACTCTTCTCACACAAGATGAACTCCGCTTCTTCTAAATCATCTATTTGCAGGTTTGGATGCAGGAGAGAAGTACAAGACGCATCTGACCATAGCTCTCTGCTGCTCTCTTTGGGCCGAGGAGAAAAGAAAATACATTTCAGCGGAGACAGAACTGCTTTATGTGTCTATGTGATGTTACATAATCAGAGAGAGAGAGAGAGAGAGAGTGAGTGAGAGAGAGAGAGAGAGAGAGAGATGTTCATATGTAACTAAAATTTCAGTCCATAAGCATTATATTGGTATAATTTAAACTCTGTATTATTATAAATATTAACCCAAAAGTTCCTGCACACAGACATGTTGTTAATGACATATTATGTGAATGTGTATTCAACAGTGATAAAGTGCCCATATCTTGAATTTTCTTGATTGTTTTTACTGAGGCCCGTGTATGTCTTATATATACACTGTAAGTTCTATAATTCATGTTTTATTATTATAATTTTCAACCTCGGTATATCTCTGTACCTTTAAGAATAATATATTTAAATGATCTCTGTTGTGATTGGTGCTATGCTATGCTGCTCTATGCACCTCTTTGTGTAACTGCAAATATGCAGTTTAGTTTAAATATCCACTATGAAAACCTTACTGGCTAATAATTTAATTCCCAGAATGTCAGAAGAATGTTTGTTTTTAGTTCCCAAAACTTTCCGAGAACGGATGTTTTTAGATGATCCTGTTCCAGGAAACTTTTTATGGAAAATAACATTTCCCTTTAATTGTGAATTGTGATTCAGAGAACATTCTCCTTCCAGTTCCAATCTTTACATGATCCTAAACTTGATGGAATATGTAAGAATGTTTCCTTAAGTTTAAGATTCCGTTAAGATGTCAGTTATCTTAAAGAAACTTTACTGCGGAATAACACACAAACTTGAGTGCTCTATTGCTGTTATATAACTGTTTAGAAAATAAAACAAGTAAATAAGAAATAAATTGAGTCTTGTATATTTTCATACTGGCATTTCCTTCCGCTTGCTGCTATAATCATAGTCAGGGTTGCCAGGTGCAACAAAAATATCCAGCCCAATGTCAGTCTAAAACCCGCACTTCAGAAGCTTAAACTAGCTCAAAATATGTCTGTCACACGTTTGAAGCAAATGGCAAAACTATGAGTGTACGACTTAGTATTTTGTTTATAAGGGATTTATTATCAGTCCCTCAAACCTTTTTCTTTTTTCCAGTCCTTGCAATACCGCCTCCCGGGTTTCCCCATTTACCTGGCATATTAGCTAGTGACTGTTTTCTTTTTCTTTCTCTCTCTCTCTCGCCCTCTCCTTTTCAGGCTATCTTTCCTTATATTGTTACGTTCTCTTCGTTGTTATTGTTGTATTCAAACTTCCTTAGTGTCAACTTATACAGTGTTGAAGTAATTTCCTAGGCAACACCCACTTTTATGTTGTTGTTTTTTTGGCGGCCTGGGTCATTTTTAAAAGTAGCCAAAAAAATGCACCCTGCCACCCTTGAATTTTCACCCACGACTGGATTTTCAAACAAGCCCAATTTGGCGTGAAAACCGCGAACCTGCCAACTATGATCACAGTAGCTCCACTGACGAGCTCCGTTCTCCGGCGCCTTACACAGAGTTGCCAGATTTGCAGTTTTTACGTCTTATTGGTATATTTTGAAAATTTCAGTGCTTGCAGAGTTTTTAGGCTACGTTCAAACTACAGAATACATTCAGAAAAAGAATACATTTACAATAAAAAGACTTTCTAAATGTATTTAGAAAAGAAGTACATTGTTTAATGAATGGATAATTAAAACCACTGGGTCATTAAAACCATTATGAGATGAATACAGACATTGAACAGTTGAAGGTGAAGAGCACATGATGGAGATGTGTTACATAAACTTACTAAGATCAGATAAATGAAATAAGATCTGAAAATATAGATTAGTGCAGAGAATAGATACCACATTTTAAATGTGAATGTATGTAAAACTAATCCTGTTAAATGTGAAACTATGTAGTCTAAAAAACTACAGTTTTGTAGTCTTCTTTTATGACTATTATGATGGTCAACAACAACAACAACAATAATAATAATAATTATAATAACACACACACTTTCAAAAATAGAAAATAACAAAAGAAAATGAAATGAATGATAATTTTTAAAGCTTATTCAAAACGTATGTGATTGGACTATCTGACACGGTGGCTGTAGAACATTTTGGCACCTGGCAACCATGTCATCACCGAACTCCAATTACTTATGGTCAGCAGCTCCTTCTGCAGTTGCTTACATAGAGCAGCGGATTAAACTTCATTTCCCCTTCACATGTTCTTGTTTTTATTTTTTGTGTATTAAGTATTTCTTTATTGTCGTAATCTTAAAAGTATGCATTCTCCGTTTGTAAACGAAGTAAAAACTTTAAAATGACTTGAGGATCTACAGTTGTTAAGGTCAGCGGAGTGATAGAGTCAGTGTTTGTTGCAAAAAACGTAACGTAATATTGCACGGAAAGATCTCTTCTCAACCAATCAGATTGCACGGACGGAACTAAATGTTATTTGACATGACTTTAAAAGTTAAAGAACATTAAAACCTTTTTTATAAAAGACACAAAATTGGCCTAATATTTTATGTAACAGAATAAGGATAATAATACTCTTTAACTTGTACTGAGGATTGTTGACAGTTGCTATTAGTTGCCAGTCCTGTAGGTGGCACTCGTGTGTCTATAGGCTCTGAACGCAGCTGTACTTCAAACGAATCAGGTTTGTTCTGTAGTTTTTTTTACAAGTTGCTGCTGTTTTATGCTGGTGGCATGAAAGGAAGTTACCATTGTCAGCCAACAAGCTCTTTTCGTCTCAACAAGTGAGTATCCTGTAATAGTTTACTGTATTTTAATGTTGTTTTCTCTCTCTCCACGACATTAAAAGCTTTACATGTAGAACTTTGATAGAGTTTAGAGGCTTTAGTGAAGCTGGAGGCACTACTAACATCACTGAAAGTATAAACGCTGCTCCATAAAACATGTCTCAAAGCTGACCTCATTTATTTATCGGTAATATATTTTGAAGTTTGAGTTTCATTTGTACTGGAAGTAAAATATACTTAAGACTGAATTGTAAGAGCAGCTCAACTTCCTGTCAGACAGACTGAAAGCGTCCTTGAAGCCTGACAGAGACAAATATTATCTCTGCGTAAATAAACACGGTCCTGGGTGTGAACTAAGGACTGAAGTGATCTTGGGATATTGGAAATATATAAAGTGCTGCATGTGTGTTTAATTTTACTGGATTGGAGGCAGAGCTCTGTCACTCTGCTGTTCAACAGCTGATAAAACGTGAGAATGTCCGAGTGATCTCAATACTGCCTAAAGCAAGTCTGTCCTCTAATCCACGTGCACTAAAGCTATATTTTACCTGCCTTATCTTCTCTGTAGCCCAGCTCCATCAATAGCAGGAAAAATACACATTATGCATTACTAGTGCATCTCCAACAAAGTTAATTTGTGTTCACAATTTTATTCAAAGAGTTTACATCAAACAGTATCAAACATTCTTCAGACGGTTCTTCACAAATCTGCTGCAGAACGTCACATAAATGTTGGCACTTGTAGGTTTGCTTTGCTTTCACTCTTCTGTCCAGTTCATCCCAAATCAGCTGGATGGGGTTTAAGTCTGGAGACTGAGCTGCCCATCTTGTTCTTTTTTTTCCTGAGGTAGTTCTGGCATAACTTGGACTTAAAGACTTTTATCATCCTTCACCTGTTTTGAATTTTGTAAATCCCTGCCTTCAGGTTGTATTGTTAGCTAAGGAAGGACATACATGGGTTAGACAATGAAAGTGAAACAGCTGGTTTTAGACCATAATAATTGATTAGTGGGTGTAGGGCCTCCTTTTACAGCCAATACAGGGTCAATTAGTCTTGGGAATGACATACACAAGTCCTGCACAGTGGTCAGAGGGATTTTAAGCCATTCTTCTTGCAGGATAGTGGTCAGGTCACTACGTGATGCTGGTGGAGGAAACCGTTTCCTGACTTGCTCCTCCAAAACACCCCAAAGTGGCTCAATAATATTTAGACACAAAGACTTGCTGTCTTGGTCACAGATGCGCCAGCAAGACGTGCAGCAACAATTTGTCCTCTTTTGAACTCTGGTATGTCACCATAATGTTGTGTGCATTGTAATATACTATATAACTGTGCTCTTACCTGCTAACTGAACCTTCACACTCTGCTCTTACTGGTGCAATGTGACATTAATGAAGATTGGCCACCAGACTGGTCCAGTTTAGCCATGAAACCTCCCTCACTAACATGACAGCTGTTTCAGTCTCATTGTCTAACCCCTGTATTTTACAAATCAAGATTTTGTATTGAGGCCTGGCTAACAGAAAGGTGTGAGAGATGCTGGGAGGGTCCTGGAAGCACCAACACCAACAATGACCTTTGTCTCGGTATTGAAGAAATAATAAGCTGTTGTCCTCAAATGTCTATTCTGTTGCGCCTGTCTTTTGACTGTTTGTGTTGCATCTGTCTTTCCACCATTTCTCTCCTTCCTTAAATGGCAATTTTCTGTTTACTTGCCTACTGATCAGAATTTATAACCCAGCTTTTGATGGGCCAGCTGAGTGTGTTTGTGGATCTGTGCACACATACAGTATAAACTAACTTTCCAGACTATGTCAGCTAGTTCCCTGATGTGAAGGGTCTGTTTTGGGTTAATTTCTACAGTATGTACCCTGTCCTAACTCTCGTTTTGTTAATTTTTACAGGATTGATGTAATATCATTAACTCAGAAATCTAGCTTTAAACCCTGTTTGTTGGAGCATGAACCGTGCAAGACGGGGGTGTACACTACATTCATGTTTGCTCACTAATGGAGAAAATAAATTCATGACACTGCAGTTGGTTTGTTAGACTTTTCCGTCTCACACATGCCAACAGTTGATTTAGCAGCTAAGCATGATTTTACAAAGCAAAATGTTCTGTTTTTAAGGTCAGTGATTTCACACATGATCATGCTTGCTCTACTCTTGGTGTGTTGTCGTATTTGAGGATACAGTGGAGGAAACTCCCACCCTTAAGGAAATAATTCTACCCAAAAAGGAAGGTTTGGTAAAGAGTGGATGTGTACACGTTCTCTGTCCTTACGCCACCATATTTTAAAAGTTAATAATCTGTCCAAACATAGACATATTTAAATTGGGAGACTATTTAACCAAATATATTACAGGTGTTTTACTGTAAAATGACACATGTTGAAAGCTTGCTCATTTGGGAGAGCTTCATTTGTACCCTCATACAGAGAAAATTAATTATCACTTAATTATTCGTTATTGTTACATAATTGCAGATGTTACAGCTCAGACCTACAGTGCAGCTAGCTGGCTAATTAATTATTATAACGTTAGCAAATGCTAACAGTCATAATTTGTTGTAATTGTTGCCCACATAAATTGCTTATGGTAATATTAACTTATTACTGTAACTATTAACTGATTTATTAGTTAATGTTTATTACATAATGTTACTCTGTAGAGTTTAAACATGGTTTTTATATCCAGTTCAGTGGTAACTGGGTGGCTAAGAAACCTAGGCGGGGCCATTTTACCTACTCTATAACATGATCCATCCAAAACAATAGTTAAGGATGTAATTACAGTACTGCAGTGCTTAACGGTTATCCATGTGTATTGTAGTGGCAGCCATTTCTGACTTTATAACCTTTCAAGGACTAGCAGTCTTGCTATCACAATGGAGACCCGTTACAGGATATGATCTCAAAGGTCAGAGCTGTTGATGGAGAATGGCCACAAGACTACAGCAGCACATGTAAAGGCAGTTAAACCGGCATCTGTTCTACTGGCAAACTTAGATGGTGAGCAGAACAGGGTTTTCTGATTTATAGAGATTTTGAGAACTGTTCTAGGCAGTTGAGGGAAAAAGTGGGTCCTTTTATGGTCAGAAAGCAAATGAAAGTATCAGGCGCTGATGTAACATGTTTTGAATGCTGTATAAATGACTACGTGGTTACCTCTGACGTGTTTTTGCCTAGCACTGTTGGATGTTGTGCAACATTGACCATGCTCTGCCAACCCAGAGTAATCTGACTGCAGTGTCGGAAGTGCAGAGTGTACACTTTATGCACTAGTGAGCTGCCTTTTCTTTAGTTGTTTGTTTATTTTTGTAATTTTCCTAATTATTTATACAGGGAACTCGAGTGAGGCCAGGATCTCATTTTCAGTGGTACCGTGTCTAAGATACAAAGTACACACCAGAGCAAAAATTATGGACAATGGCGTCGCCACACTAGGAGGATGCTCATCTTTTTTTACCTTGTAGCAAATAACTCACAGATCCAGTTTTTAAAATTAATTTCTGAAAGTTCTAGCTATTCACTACTGCACTTTACAGAAAGGGTCAGAGCAGGCAGGAAGCTGAGGTCATTCGAAGTGCTGGGACCACTCCTGAGGACCTTTTATGATCCAGTGGTGGCATCAGCCATCTTTTATGGAGTGGTCTGATGGGACAGCAGCATCTCCGCCACAGACAGGAGGAGATTAGACAAATTAATTCAGAGGGCTCTGTCTTGGGATGTCTCCTAGACCCAGTACAAGTGGTGGGAGAAAGGAGGATGGAGAATGACTCTCATCCCATGCATGAGTCTGACAGCACTGGGCAGCTCCTTCAGTGACCGGCTGCCTTTCCCAAAGTGTGGAGCGGAGCGCTGTCGTAGGTCCTTCCTTCCTGCTCTGGTTAGACTTTACAACCAACACTGTTCCCAGTAGACCACTTATAACTCTTAACTCTTAAATTTTAACCTCACTTTTAGCTTCACTGATGTAAATATCTGACTGGAAATATTCTGGACAGCATACAGCAGGGGTGTCGGACTCCAGTCCTGGAGGCCGGATTCCTGCAGAGTTTGGTGATTTCTCTGCTCTGACACTACAATTAAACCTGCTCATTACCTGCTGAGCTGAGTCAGGTGTGTTTGATCCGGAAGATCACCAAACTCTGCAGGATTCCTGCCCTCCAGGACTGGAGTCCGACACCCCTGGCATACAGTTTTATGTGCAATACTTAAGTCCACCCAGGATGTGAAATATGCAGTGTACTACAGTCATAAACATTTTAGTTGTAAATATTCCTGAGTTGTGTTTGATAAATTATAATTTCTGTATTGCAGGGTTCGTACAGGTGCTTGAAATCCTGGAAAATGCTTGAATTTTAACGTTTTGTTTTCCAGGTCTGGAAAGTGCTGAAATTTTGGAGAAAGTGCTTGAAATTCTAACTGCTTTTACTTTACAATAAATAACTATCTGATTAAATAAGTTCACTTAAAAAAAAAATTGCAGAGCGTAAAATAAAAAAAGGCTTCGCTCGCGCCTCCATGTATGGCTGGATATTTTTGTTGGACCTGGCAACCCTGGTCGGTGATAACAGCAGTAACATGACGGGAGGCTGCGTTAGCTTAGCCTGCTAGCGTATGTATGCGCACCGCCAGCTGGATAAGATAAACATGCGGTGAAGAACATTGGTATTTAAATTGTGTGAAACTGTCACCAATAAATTCATAATTCCTGCTATTTACTTATTTAGAAGTATTTTTTCTCAGTAGCATAGTCGCTGAAAGGTGCTGAAAAGACTTGAAAATGGGCCTTAAAGTGCTTGAATTTTACCTTGTAAAAGGTGTACTAACCCTGGTATTGTTAGGAATCTCTTTAATGCTTGTTTCTATCTCCGAGTTCTTTTGCTTTCTCTTTACTGTGGTGACAACTTAAATTTCCCCCACTGTGAGATTAATTATCTTATCTTAAAACCTCAAACAAGCTAAAGTATTTAAATTAATGGCACATTTTTGGTCATTGTGGTAGTTAATTAATTATACTTTGTCATTATTGTATAAAGGCAGAAAGGCTCTTGTGGCTCAACACTTCAACCTAAACATAACCTAATGATAAGTAAGACTATGACTGAATTATGTTGTTGCCGTTGTAGCATTGTTGGGAATGGCTAGCCTTTAGCCTTACTTCCCAGAATCAGTGATATGCAGCCTTGTTGGAGAGCCAGAGTGAAAAAGCAGTCACGTGCCAGTCTTTCAATGAATATTGCTTAGGTGCTAGCTTGTACTAACGATGATTGAGATCTAGTAGACATATCTGGATCATTTCTATCTGTTTTAGGAAGTTCTCTGTGAGTTAGTAAGCTGCAAGTACTACTACACATTTATTTACGACTGTTTGTGTGTTAGTGTTGCCAGAGACTTACTGAGAACAGCTTCCTCTCAACTTAATGTTGCCTGTCAACACTTACAGAATGATGAGTTATCTTTGGGAAGCATAGGCCACAGTATTTGATCTTTGCCTTCTCCCCTCCCCCTAGCAGTTAGTGAGGGTGGTAGGTCTATTCCTAGGCTCTGTGTGCCTTACTCATACACTCATGCTCACACATGGGTTATGCAATAGTCCTAAAGGCTTGAAGGTGGAAAAACATACTAACGTGAATGCAGATAACTAGCACAGATAGCAAGTATAGTCCTGAATGTTTAGCACATTCTTAGCACATGTTGCTTTGCCAGTTGTGTTCTGACCTTACAACCACCCAGATTGTTTTGCTTAACAGCCGGATGCTATCTTCACGAATGCTGAAATGTGATCTGATCTACAGTACGGTGCTGGTGAATATCTCTAACAGGCTGCAATGTGATGCCGTTTCTCATGCCGTCAGCATACTGGTGGGCATGCACGTGACTGTTAATGCTGAAAGAGCACTAGACCTGTGTAGCAAGGCTTCCTGTTAAAGCACATTTTGCTAGCATTAACTTAGTTTTTTTCTGTTTATGGTCATCTTTGTTTCTTGACTTTTGTTACTCTTCTTTTATTACAGCTGGGAAAATCCTTCCCAAAATGTGCTCACACTATCCTGAACGTTGGATCTGAAATGTTTCCTCAGTCTTGGGTCAGTAGAGACCGTCACTCCTGAAATCAACTCCTGAGAAGAACCAAGACTCTTCATTGTTTGGATTCCAGAGTTGCCATTTCTGATGACCTTTCCTAGCATGTGATGGTACAATGGAACTTGGAGTGTTGAGCTGACACGTGCATGGAATGTCAAAGTTGGCAGGGCAAGAGGGGGTACACGGTGAGGTCCCCCAGTTTCTGGAGGGCTTTCAGGATATTGAGCGCAAAGGATTGGAGAGCGGAAACATGAGGAACAATTCAATACCCTATGATGAGGAGGAAGATGAGGATGATCTGGTAAAAACATTATAATGGATAATAACAATGTGCATGTCCGTTGTGTTGATATGAGAAATAGTAAAGAAATTGGTTCGAGCAAACTTCTGCTGTGTTTTCTTGCATTTAAATGGCTGCTTATGTCACAGGTAGTATTAGAGCTTGTTTATCAATTTTTAAAGAACTTCATAGAGCAGTAATTCTTAATTTCTCACTAGTCATTTTAATACGTCTGCTTTGTTTGGAATAATGGGTTTTAGGAGCGTCAGATTGTGGTGGGGATCTGCTCCATGATGAAGAAATCCAACTCCAAGCCCATGACCCAGATCATGGACCGACTTTGTAAGTTTGAGTACATCACTGTGGTCATTTTCCCAGAGGATGTTATACTCACTGAGCCTGTGGAGAAGTGGCCTCTGTGTGACTGCCTTATCTCTTTTCATTCCAAAGGTAACTCATAAAAACTTTGCTTTACTGTATCATCTAAACTTGCTTTATATGGTTGTTTTTTATACTATTGCTCTTTTTTATGATACATTTGAAGGTTTCCCTCTGGACAAAGCAGTGAGTTATGCCAAACTCAGGAATCCTCTTCTCATCAATGACCTCAATATGCAGTACTTCATTCAAGACAGGTAGAATGAAAACAAAATACCGATTTCTGAGTCTTTTAATTTAAGGTAACATGATCCTTTAAAGCTTTATTCTTGTATTAATACAAAGGCTTATTATCCAGTTACTAACCAGGAGAGATTTATGATGTAATTTGTTGGGATTAGACTGGCAGATTCTACATGTACAAGTTTCCA
>BRDA01011749.1:13493-27897 GCA_036984385.1 Crenuchus spilurus
ACTAGCACCTCTGTCTTGTTTAGAGTGTTAAAATTAGCTTTCTTTATACTAGTATGTGTGTTTATAAATCCTGATTTCAAACTTTTAAAAATTAGTCGATATACCGCAAAGTAAAAGTCTTGTTCTTGTCTCTGCCAGGATGGAGCTCCGCTGTGTGATAGCTGTGATTCGCCATGGTGATCGCACGCCCAAACAGAAGATGAAGATGGAAGTCAGAAATGCCATGTACGTTTTATCTGCTGCATCTTTATTTCGGTGTGTTGTATTTTATTTCAGTGTGTTGTTTATACCTGATTGCCACTGTGTTTCTTAGGTTCTTTGATCTGTTTGAGAAGTATGGTGGCTATAAGTCTGGCAAGCTTAAACTCAAGAAACCAAAACAGCTTCAAGTAAGTACAGGTTTTTGAGGAAAGAGTTTTGATTTTGATTAAAATGACACTGTATACAGTACATATATGTCAGAGTTATTTCAGGTTGTAGGTAGAGTTGCCATATGTAACATGCAAATGCAGTTTTCTGACATAAAATTAAATTTTATTTATGTTCTGTAGCTTCTTAGTGTCCTGATGATGCATGTGCGCAACAGTAACTTTTAATTAAATTTGAATTATTTCTCATTTCTCCGTTTATTTCAACAATCTGTATGTATCAGATTGCATTAAAGCAACGTGCAGTAGCTGCAGCATGTAAAGGTTAAATAAGCATGTCTGCGTAATTTAGTCTTTCCAGGTCAAGTTCAGTTTCAGGGTCAAGTTCAACTTCCATGTGTATTGAAGTCAGGGAGGGAGTGAGCTGTATTTAGCTGAATGTCTAGTTTTCCTGGCCTCTGGAACGTGACCACTGGGTGACTTCAACACGTGATATAAGCAGATGCACTGGGTTGTTTATGATTGGTGTCCCATATCAAGGATATCCCATACCACTTCGCTAGGTTCCTGTGCACATATGTTGTTTATGAGCAGACCACAAAAATATGAGTGGTAGCGTACCCAAAATTAGGGCTCTTTCACACAACGTACAGTTCTTGTCGGACTCTCTTACTCTAGAAGTACATGTACAGGGCCTTGTGAAAGTATTCACACCCTTGGCTTTTTACCTATTTTGTTACATTACAGCCTATATTTAAATGTTTTTAATCTGAACTGTATGTGATGTATCTTCACAAAATGGGCTGAGTTGAAGTGAAATGAGGGGGAAAAATACATATATATATATATATAATGCATATGTATATACATACATACATACATACATACATTTTGGAAAAACTGAAAAATGGCATGTGCATGTGTATTCATCCCCTTTGCTATGAAGTCCTTAAAAAGAAAAGTTCTGGTGCAGCAAATTAACTTCAGAAGTCACATGATCTGTCAGTATATATACACCTTTTCTGAAAGACCCCAGAGGCTGCAACACCATTAAGCAAGAGGCACCACTAACCAAACAACACCATGAAGACCAAGGAGATCTCCAAACAAGTCAGGGTTGGGTTATAAAAAAAAATATCAAAATCTCTGATGATCCCCCAGAGCATCATCAAATCCATTATCATCAAATGGAAAGAACATGGTACCACAACAAACCTGCCAAGAGAGGGCTGCTCACCAAAACTGTCACACTGGGAAAGAAAGGCATTAATCAGAGAGACAGCACAGAGATCAAAGGAAACCCTGAAGTAGCTGCAGAGTTCCCAAGCATTTTTAGTGTTTTGCTACTTCACAACCTGTAATTAAAATGGATTATTTGAGGGTTTGCATCATTTCATTTACAGAACATGCCTACAACTTTGAGAATTGGATTTTCTTTTTTATTGTGAACAAACAAGAAAGAGGACAAAATGACAGAAAACTTCAGTGTACATAACTATTCACTTCCCTAAAATCAGTATTTTGTAGAGCCACCGTCTGTGGCAATAACAGCTGCAAGTCGCTTTGGATAGGTCTCCATGAGCTTGCCACATCTTGCCACTGGGATTTTTGCCCATTCCTCCAGGCAAAACTGCTCCAGCCTTCCCATTTCTATCTGTCAGTAAAGGCTTTTTTTCTAGCCATTCTTCCATAAAGCCCAGCTCAACGGAGTGTATGGCTTATTACGGTCTTATGGACAGATACTCTAGTCTCTGCTAAGGGGGTGAATACTTTCACAAGGCACTGTATGAAAAGCACAGAACTGTACATTTCTTAATCAGTGTTGCTCTAATCTCCTTATATAACATTCTTAATGCATCGTAAACAAGGCTGCATTTTTCTTTCAATAAGGAAGCCGTATCCACAGTGTTATGTATTTCAGGACTAGGGTTCATCTCTGTCCAGTGAATTGACTGTATTAGTTTGGAGAAGAAATTAAATTGCAAGACCTTTTTTCAATAATTTTTTGTTGTGCATGATTGTTCTTTTAATAACTTGCTCCTGAAACCCGGCCATGTTTTACTGTGTAATTAGGAAGTGCTGGATATTGCCCGTCAGCTTTTGGTGGAACTGGGTCAGCACAATGACTGTGAGATTGAGGAGAAGAAATCCAAACTAGAGCAGCTGAAGACTGTTCTGGAGATGTGAGTACCTTGTCATTGAAGCTTACATTTGTGAGTAGATTATCAGTAACAAAATCCAGTCATTCCTCATCTCCCCAATCCCTCTTTCTTTCTCTCTCACTCTGTGTTTGAATTATGCTTTACTTATTCTATTGTCCTGTTGCTCTGGTCATGTTCTTATTAAATTAGGACCACACAGTATTGACTTAATTACAGTTATTGCGATATGGTTATATTGCTAAATGGCATAACACCAGTATTATTGTCAATATACTAAATTAGCAAAAACTAAATTTTTGGCTGATTGATATATATTGATGTACAGGGGTTAGACAATGAAAGTGAAACAGCTGTCATGTTAGTGTGGGAGGTTTCATGGCTAAACTGGACCAGTCTGGTGGCCAATCTTCATTAATGTCACATTGCACCAGTAAGAGCAGAGTGTGAAGGTTCAGTTAGCAGGTAAGAGCACAGTTATATAGTATATTACAATGCACACAACATTATGGTGACATACCAGAGTTCAAAAGAGGACAAATTGTTGCTGCACGTCTTGCTGGCGCATCTGTGACCAAGACAGCAAGTCTTTGTGTCTAAATATTATTGAGCCACTTTGGGGTGTTTTGGAGGAGCGAGTCAGGAAACGGTTTCCTCCACCAGCATCACGTAGTGACCTGACCACTATCCTGCAAGAAGAATGGCTTAAAATCCCTCTGACCACTGTGCAGGACTTGTATATGTCATTCCCAAGACTAATTGACCCTGTGTTGGCTGCAAAAGGAGGCCCAACACCTACTAATCAATTATTGTGGTCTAAAACCAGCTGTTTCACTTTCATTGTCCAACCCCTGTATATTAAGTGGACAGATTCCTTTAAAGCACATTGGTAAGCCCTTATTATAACACAGTTAACTATCAACATTGCTTTATTTTGACAAATAATTTACAATGGTTTGATTTATCCAAACATTCACAGAAGACATTTAGATCCTGCAGCATTGCACAGTATCAGTGTTGTAAAGGCCGGTAACGTGATGGGAGTTAACAAAACATGCACTATATTAAATGCAGGTTTTTATTATGAATGATAACTTTTGGTCTTGGTAAATGTCATCTTTATTTATCAACTTTCATTCTCAATTTGTATCTTATTTTTAATTGTCTTGGTCGATTATGAGCTTCGTTTTAATTTGCCGTCCCCATGGAGTTCAGTTTCGTGCATTCATTCCTTTCTTTTCTTCTTCTCTTCCCCTCTGTGTCCTTCCCTCCATCTTCACTGGCCACACTTTCTGCAGGGAGTCCAGCCTGAATGATAATCAGTACGCACCTCATGGCCAATGCCTGTAGAAGTGCATTTGTCTTTATGAAGGCCTACGCAGTGCAGTTATTGCCCTGTAGCCTCTTACAATTAATGTGGGCTCAATGGTTACTGTAATACAGTCATTGGGAATCCATATATGATGCATGTGACCCCAGGCGTGTCCTGAATAACTGACTACTTCATCCCTCCCTAATACTCCCTACTTCCTACTTAAAGTAAATCACTTTCATAACACATTGCACAGTCTTTTATTAACTGTTAACAAACGGATGAAAAAGTGCTTTGGATCGACACTTGACTATAACCTTTTGGCACAATATGGAGACTGTAACATTTAGGGGACTGCTTGGTTTGAAATGAAGAAATCTCTGAAGTGCAGCTACTGAAAAATGCCCTAAAACTGGTTTAGAGTCAGGTTGATTAGAGACTCCCAACCAGTAATAGAGCATTTTGTACTACAACATAGATAGAAGTCTGATCATCAGACCTAATCGTAAAGAGAAAGAGAAATGTCTTTCTCTTTCTGTCTGAATCTGTATGTTTTTGGCATGCTGTGATGGTTTCAAAAGCAGTTGTTTAAATTGCCATGTTTCACCCATTACTTTAAAGTGCACAGCAGTGAACGTTGGTCCATGAGAATGCTCTGTTGATCACTGCAATGTTTTCACTGACAAAATTCCATCAGTGTAGCAGCTGTGTGCCCTTTTATTTCCTCAAAGCCTGCGAGGGCATAGGGCCAGCTCTGGCATGGCCCACATAGCACACAATTACCTCTGCCACTTTGGAAAGGTCAACCTGACACATGTTTCTAGAAACATGGCGACCACTGAGCACCTGCTAGCCAAAGTATATGTGCCCTGCCCGCTGGGTGCTGTGTATATCTGAGCTTATGACTGTAGTGATTGTGCCGTGTATGCTGTCCTGTCTGTTGTCTTCCAGGTACGGTCATTTCTCTGGGATTAATAGAAAAGTGCAGCTGACCTATCTGCCCAATGGCCAGCCAAAAGCATCAAGTGAGGAAGAAGGTACATATCTGCATTAGAGTTATTGCTACAGTGGTAACCCTACTNNNGAGATCTCGACTCGTTACCTGGAATACTCGTAAGTGGGGATGCTTGTATGTAGGGTTACCACTGTATATTTGTTAGATCATTGTTTCTCTTTGATGTTTGTGAACATATTACGTGGAGCAGCCATGGCCAGGTGGTTAGGGATCTGGTCTTGTGACCGGAAAGTTGCCGGTTCGATCCCTGGGCAGGCGATGAGCAAGACACCTAACCCCCAACTGCTGCCTGGGCACTGTGGATAGGTCTGCCCACTGCTTTGGTCACATGTTCTCAAAGCCTTGTGTGTTCACTAGTGTGTGAGTCTGAGAGTGTGTGAGCGAGCGAGCGAGCGAATGTGAGTGTGTGTGTGTCACTGCACGGATGGGTTAAATGTAAAGGTCAAATTCCATTGTTTGCAAATCACATTATCAAAAGTTGAATCTATTAAACTAAGTATTCCAATTAAAGTATTGCAATTACAGCTAGTTACAGTTTCTAATTACAAATAACATTTGATCCGCTTTTCTTGAATGACAATTATAGCTCAAAATATATTTTTATAATATTGACTGAAATTGAGTTTTTAGCTGTGTGTGTGTGTGTGCGTGTGTGTGTGAGTGCAGACTCTTTGAAGGAGGGTCCATCACTGTTGTTGGTGCTAAAGTGGGGAGGAGAGCTGACCCCAGCAGGCCGTGTGCAGGCCGAGGAGCTGGGACGGGCCTTCCGCTGCATGTATCCTGGAGGACAAGGTACAGAAACACACGTGATTGTGCTCAAAGACTAATCCTGAGCACATTAATCCGTTCTTACTTTATTAGTAATGTGTTAGTGCTTAATGATGCTTCTTATCTGATAACTGGTAACAAAGTCCACACAAGGAAAAATAGTTCATATGAGGAATAAGAGCAAAGACAGTGCAAGGAACTGAGCATGTTTAGCATGTTTTGAAGTGCTGCATGTGTGGAACGTCTGTGATTTGTGTGTGCAGTGTTTTATAAACAGAGTTTGTATAATTCAGAAAAAATACTGCTTTCACAACACACATTTAGTCTCAGAGCTGCATGCATCTCCCCCCATGCCCAATACTGTAAGTGGAAATGCAGTCTTTATGTCTTATTTTTTATTTTTCACAGTTTTTTTTTAACACCCTTGGCGTTGGAGTAAACAGGAACTAACCAAACCATTTCCCAGATTCTTGTTGAGTCACATTCAGCTAATTGGAAGAGAATAACACTCTTTCTCTTGCCTTGAATTGTAAACTAGATAACTGCAGATCCCTTGGCTGCGAGTCCCCTATTGACTGCGGTAAGAAGGGGAGTATGGGTGTGAAGGGGAGAATGGGAATGATATTGATTTTGGGCTTATTGTGATGTTTTCCTCACCATCTAATACTTCGGCAGTCATGTGACCGAACTAATCTTGCTTGTCCCATGTGAATGGCAAATCAAGACATTTGGTTGAGTGTGCAGTGGTATGCTCGTTGGTCTTCACGACTCCATTACTTCCTGGTTTTATACAATTATTGTCTTCTTTGAAAACCAAATTCAGTCTCATTCTGGAAATTGTGTTCATTCTGGAATGTGAGATTAGCAGCTCTGTGGTATTCTTCCATTATATTCCATGGATCTGAAGCCATGTAACCCTCATAACCTCACATCAATAGAAAAATCCTGTTTATCATGTGTTAGGTTTGCATGGACTAAAATGAATGAGTAGTCCGTTTGTGATTTTTATTTTTTATTCACAGTGATAAGCATCGGAGTGTAAAACAACAGAAGATGTGTTTTGTTTAGTCTGGTGCTGAGATGTAAAAGCCTATGGCTCAGGCTCGCTCTCTTTACTGTAGGTGACTATGCTGGCTTCCCCGGTTGTGGCCTCTTGCGTTTACACAGCACCTACCGCCATGACCTCAAGATCTACGCCTCGGACGAAGGCCGTGTTCAGATGACAGCTGCAGCTTTTGCAAAGGTAACTCTGCATTTATGCATACATTTTGTCTGTATGCTTAGTCATCACATGGCCTTGCACATTAAATGTGTTTGTGTAGGGTCTGTTGGCTCTGGAGGGTGAGTTGACCCCCATCCTCGTGCAGATGGTGAAGAGTGCCAACATGAATGGCCTGCTGGACAGTGACAGTGACTCGCTTACAGACTGCCAGCAGCGGGTCAAAGCTCGGCTCCATGAGATCATGCAGAAGAACCAGGACTTCTCTGAGGAAGAATTCCAAAAGGTAGAGCAACTCTTTACCCCTTTTCTGATCTGTTAAATTCTTTAGATACAGACTGATGACCTGAATCTGAATGGCTGTTTAGGGAGTTTTGTCGGTTGTCTGCCAGCTCTTCAATTCAGCTGCCCCAAAATCTACTGTACAAGACTATAACAAACTCAAGACAGTTATGAATCGTGGCTAATTTTAGGTGAATTAACATTTAACTTGTTTCTTTCCAGCTTGCCCCAACCAACAGCCCTTCTCTGGTCAACTCCATGAACGTCATAGGAAATCCTGTCAAGACGTGTGACCTGGTTCACGCGCTCATCCAAAGCCTCACTTGTCAGATCCGTAAACGGCTTGAAGACCCCAAATCTGCAAGTGTGTTTGTTTTTCTGACTTTGTAGGTTTGAGCTCTTGGGTCTTTTGATGGTGGTTCTGATCTACTGTACTGCAGTTATTATATGTGTACAGTCATCCACAGGGGTGTCATAGTGGGGTGAAAAGTGGGTTATCAGGGCCCCAAGTAGGAAAAGGGCCCTTGAGGAATGGAATTTTAAATAAGGAAATAATATTTAATAATAGGGAGGGGGACCTGGGCAGAATTTGGTACTACGACCCTGGTCATCCATCTCTTTTCTTTCAGATTTACAGCTGTATCACAGTGAGACCTTGGAGCTGATGCTGCAGCGATGGTCCAAACTAGAGAGGGACTTCCGTATGAAGAGTGGGCGCTATGACATCAGCAAAATCCCAGATATCTATGACTGTGTGAAGTATGATACACAGCACAACAGCTCACTCGGCCTGGAGAACATGCTGGAGCTCTTCCGGCTGTCACGGGCACTTGCTGATATCATTATCCCTCAGGTAGAGAAGCTCAGAGATTGAAAGTTTCTGCTTGCTCCATGCCTTTACATTTTGTTCTTCGTTCCTTCCATGCGTTTCTTTTTCTTTTTCCTTTTTTCTTTCTTTTGTTTGTACATTTTCTTTCTATCTTGCTACAGGAATATGGGATCAATAAACTGGAGAAGTTGGATATTGCCAGTGCATACTGCTTGCCCCTCATTAAGAAGATCCAACTGGACCTTCAGAGAACACATGAGGATGAAGCTGTCAACAAGCTTCATCCACTGTGAGCCTCTGTAACAGCCTACAATATAAAATATACAGTTTTAAACTTTTTAAGATAGTTGATCGTCGTTTTAACATGTTGTGGTTTTGGTTTGTTACTGAAGTTTATAGATGTCTTTGTTGGATGTGTATGTTGATGATAAAGAGCTGGTGTTGAGGCACTTGGCTGTAGTGCTTATGTTCATGTGAACCTCTGTGAGTGATCAGATTGTTGTTTTATTTCTCCTGGTGGTTCAGGTACTCGCGAGGAGTGATGTCTCCGGGTCGCCATGTGCGGACCCGGCTCTATTTCACCAGCGAGAGTCATGTACACTCCCTCCTCAGCATCTTTCGCTATGGAGGCTTGCTTAATGTCAGTACTCTTAATTTGTGTTTAGCTTATATATTCGTGTATGTGTACTTTTAGTGTATGTGTATCAAATATAGTTCAACCAGCATCCAATGATGTTTGACATGTTAATGAACAGCTCATGACGTACACTGGTGCTTGAAATTTTGTGAACTCTAGAATTTTTATATTTCTGCCTAAATATGACCTAAAACATCATCAGATGTTCACACAAGTCCTAAAAGTAGATAAAGAGAACCCAGTTAAATTTTTTGAAGAAAATGATCCAATATGACACATTTTGGATATGTATGTGTACCTTTTCTTTCAGTATCTGCTGTGACCCCCCCTTTACAGCAGTAACTGTAACTAAACGTTTCAGTAACTGTTCTTTAAACGTTCTTTGGTAGAACGACTTCTGTGTTTAGGGTCGTTGTCTTGCTGCATGACCCACCTTCTCTTGAGACTCAGTTGATGGACAGATGTCCTGACATTTTCTTTAGAATTCTCTGATATAATTCACTATTCATTGTTCCATCAATGATGACAAGCCGTCCTGACCCAGATACAGCAAAACAGGCCCAAACCTGATACCACCACCACCATGTTTCACAGATGAAATAAGGTTCTTTATGCTGGAATGTAGTGTTTTACTTTCTCCAAGCAACACTTTTCAATTAAACCTAAAAGTTCTGTTTTGGTCTCATCTGTCCACAAAACATTCTTCCAATAGTCTTCTGGCTTGTCCACGTGATCTTTAGTAAACTGCAGACGAGCAGCACTGTTCTTTTTGGAGAGCAGTGACTTTCTCCTTACAACCCTGTCATGCACACCATTGTGGTTCAGTGTTTTCCTGATGGTGGAGAGGCCTTCAGTTTAGAAGTTACCCTGTGGTCATTTGTGATCTCGTTGTCTATTACACGCCTTGCTCTTGGAGTGATCTTTGTTGGTCGACACTCCTGAGGAGGTAACAGTGGTTTTGAATTTGTTCTTCCATTTGTACACAATCTGTCTGACTGTGGATTGGTGGAGTCCAAACTCTTTAGAGATGGTTTTGTAACCTTTTCTTAACTTTTTTCTGAGCTCCTCACAAATCTCCTTTGTGCCTGATACACTTCCACAAACGTGTTGTAAAGAGCAGACTTTGATAGATCCCTGTTCTTTAAATAAAACAGGTTCCCCACTCACACCTGTTTGTCATCCCATTGATTGAAAATTGATGTTTTAGGTCATATTTATGCAGAAATATAGAAAATTCTAAAAGTTTCACAAACTTTCAAGCACCACTGTACTTCTCCATCTCTGTATGTAATAGATAAGGTTCTCTATTACGGAGAGAGTTTGGCCGTTTGGAAGAGATTACTACTTAAAGTGGTGTAGCTTTATGGACTCATAAACTATATAGTCGTGATCATGATTGGATCCCTTTGATTAAATTCTTTTATATGGAACCAAAGGTTTTAAATTTAAATTGTTCTGTAGGAGGAGAAGGACGAGCAGTGGAAGCAGGCCATGGACTACCTTAGTGCAGTAACTGAGCTCAACTACATGACTCAGATAGTCATTATGCTGTATGAAGACAACAATAAAGTAAGACTTTTGTCTTTATATGTTCACTACGTAGTCCTGAATGACATTGTCTTCATTATGCTGTACATGACTGTATATTTATGTGTTTATGTGGGCAGGACCCATCTTCAGAGGAACGTTTTCATGTAGAGTTGCACTTCAGTCCCGGAGTCAAGGGCTGCCAAGATGATGAGAATGCACCAATGGGCTTTGGTTTCCGGCCTGCCTCTGTTGAGGTGTGTGTGTGTAAAACACTTTCCTGATGTTTCTTTCAGCTTCAATATCAAGTTTACCCTTCTGTATTATTCCAGGATCAACTTTCCACATCCAAATCCTAACCATTCTTAGTAACTACGTCAAAGACAAGTGTACAACATTGTTCCAGCTAACACATTTGTCTGACATGTGACTGTAGAATCAGGAGAAACAGGAAGACTTGGGAAGCCTGGAGGATTTATCTCAAGATGAGCCTGATCGAGCTACACTTAATGAACCTCTAAGCATCCTCAGAAGATCCCCACTAATTCGCAACCGCAAAGCTGGCTCTATGGAGGTACTGTTTCCCCACTTTCCTAGATTTCCAGACGTACTGGTGCATCTCCAAAAACTAATTATGAGCACACTAACAAAACACACACCAACAAACACTGATGAACCCAAAATGAGGATTTGTGTGCTGTACTACACTGTTCTGTAGGTTGAGAATATTCAAAGTTTTCATCCCCATTGACTTGGGATTAGTTCGATTATTAGATTATCAGAACTTTTTGTGGCATAGAATTATAATTTTGGTGGTGTCGGGTCAGTGTTCCATGGCCCATACTGTTCTAGTGAGTTATGTTTAATGCTTAATGCATGTTTATTACAGCTCACTGGCAAAAAAATGATGCATCTCTTCACTCTTTGAAGTTTGAAATGTGTGCAAATATACAACCTGTTGCCTAATTTAACTTTCTATATAAATATGTGTTCGTGCTCACATTTCCTGTCCCCACAGTTCCTCTGTGAGAGCAGCACATCCTCTCGTAGTGCATCCTATCGGCTTTTCCCCTCATGTTCCCGCCAGTCCCCAGAGATGAAGTCCAGTGGCCTTGGTACGTATCATGTCTCCTCCCCCTCTTTTTCCTTCACATCCATATCAGCTACATACCCTTACACTTACTCAGCAGTGTCCATGATCAGATGACCTCTCTTTGTCCCCTGGATGACTCTGCTCCTCAGAATACATCGCCACTATTTCTGTACAGCACCCGTGAGGCCCTAGCCAAGCTCTTCTGAAAAGTGTTTAAGTTAGGGTCAGCTCATACTTTGCCCATTGCGTCTGAAATGTACTCGCTCTGCCAGGTGATCTAAATGCAGCTGCTGGCAGGACACTGAGTACTAATCCTGTCTGTCCTATTCCCTTCGGAAAAGAAACTTTAAGAGGCGAAACAATGCAAACAGTCTCACGTGTTTTGTGTTCACCTTGCACTAATGCATCCAAAAATTTAAATATTGTGAGAAGTTCGTATTCATACAAGATTTAACAAGATAAGCTTGTTTTTTATTCATTACATGTGAAGTGATGTTTCAAGCCTTTTTTTTAATATGGATATTGTTTGAATATTAGTTTACTCCCATTTTTTTTCCCTTCCCATAATTTTTATTGGGTTTAAAAAAAAATATCCAAGTATCTCAAATATAAATATATACACATATACAAATGCACAAACCACCATTCATGTACACATCCTTTAACAAAACAACAAAGAAGGTAAATAAATAAAATAAAAATTGCTATGTACACATAGCAATAAATAAATAATAGTAATAACAATAATATAAATTTAATAATAATAATAATAATAATTTATTATTTATTATTATTATTATTTTAATTATATTATTTTAATAATAATAATAATAATTGTTATTATTATTATTATTTATTATTAATTATTTATTATTACATCAGGTACTACAACAAATCACTTTGCTTTTCCCATTTTTTAATATAAAATTATAAAATTCCAATAATTTGAAATTCTGAATTTCTGATTTTCATGAGCTGCAAGCAAAACTGATCAACAGTGAAACAAAAGTCTTGAAATATCACTTTACATGTAATGAATTTAAAATATGACCGTTTAGCTTTTGAATTAAATTATGAATAATTAACTTTTTCCACAATATTCACATTTTCCAGCAGGCCTTCATAATAATGTGTGTTGCATTTGGCCTGTCTCTTACAGTAGAATATAAATAACCCAAACAGGCTCTAAATCTTAACCGTTAGCACTTCAGCACAACACTGCATGGGGAATGTTGAGAATGTCCTGAAGGGAGGACTGTTTTAAGCTCCCTTTGTTTTTTAGGAACCCTCTTAGTTTTAGACTCCTGTGTTTGACCTGCTGGTAGTGTTAGCGTGTCAGTTACAGTCACACAATGTACTGTACGCAGTCATGTATTTGTACACTTTGTATTATTAATGTGTCATTCTGTACGCCCAGTAACATTTGACTCCCTGTAAATAGGACATTTGGTGGGTATCCATAGCTTGATCTGAGGCAGAGAGAGGTTGTAAATGGAGCATTGGTCATGCTGAGGTTTTGTTTTTGTCATAAATTACAATTTTTAGCAAGCAAACATGTGAATATGGAATATACTTCATTTTAGACACCATGTTTATTTCACTGATTAGGGCTGTCTTGATACTTGAACTTTGATATTTATACTGATACCAAGATATTTGATACCAAATCAATACTCTGGCTATAAATTAAAAAATACGTGTCATTGTCTTTAACAGCTGATGTTTATTTGATAGAACATACACATTTCTACATTTTGAATTACACATAGAAATGATGGCCATATGTCAGTATTAAAAAGTTTAGATATTTTAAATACATTGATGATACAAATCAATACTAAATCATTAGTTATCTGAATTCTGTTAACACAAGGCATGCAGCATACTGCTAAGATGGAAATGCTAGCATCCCAATTTAGTCTGGGGGCAGAATTGAAGGGCACCAGGGCAAAGACTTTGAATGTATCTACGTTAGGTACGATAGCTTTTCTGGAGAGCCTGTTGCTGGGCATGACATCCGTTGAACGCTGCATGTTCAGTAGTGAAAACTAACCAACCATCAACATTTTCCCTTCCTCCACCCCATGGTCTCTACCAACCCCTCACAGGCTCTCTGTGCATGGGCCTCTTCAGTGCCTCCTTCCGGGGGGTGTCTTCCAGTGCCCCCAATCTCCGGGAGTTGGCCCGAGCCCAGCGCAAAAAGGCCACCTCCCCCAGGAGGCGGTCTAATAGAGACGGTACGTTCCCCCCAACCCACCTCTTCTGCCTTTAGTGCAGCGTACGGGCACTGTGCTGGTCAGCTCCCTGCTTATATTCATGATCAGTTTCTGTTTGCTGCTGCCAAGTCCCGATTTCGCAACCAATCACCACATGGTACTCTGGTTCCCTGTTTTGACCTGCCCTACCCCCATATGGACTTTGAGCTTTTGCACAGACTCAGACCCCAGGCTGCACTGCCATTTGCATCTGTCCTTTTTTCTGACCTGCTCCAAAAGCCAGGAATCTCTGCCTGAACCTATGCAGATAGATCTTGAGCTCCATTCTCCTCATGATTGCATTTAAGGCTGCCTAAATGCTGAAAGCCCACTTCTCCTAACCCTCCTAATCTAACCTTTCAGTTCAAAATCACTTTCATGTAGTACATGATTATTTACCACCTCATTTATTAATCATTAGAACTTTGAGCCTTTTACTCTGCATGGCAGTCTATCACTGGCAAATTAGTTTACTCCTGCAAGTGAAATGAGTGAGTGAATGTGTTTATGTATATAAGAATAACATAGAGTGTGCGTCTCATTGCATTAGCTGCTTATTGATTTGGTGATGCTTGTAATGCTTATTCATATGTAAGTGCCTAACTGCTTAATGTCACCTGTAATAAGGTAGGTTGTGTTTATGTCCTCCAGAGTTACCTCTTTCACCTTTTACTCTGTAAGCATGAGACTAGTTTAGATTAATGTCTGGTGTCTGTTTATTCTTGTTTATTATACACCGTGTGTAAATGTATTTGGACACCTTTTCTAATAAATGCATTCGGCTACTTCAGGTGGCTGACACAGGTGTATAAATGCATACACAGCTTGTCTAGTCCCTGTAGAGAAATATAGTGGTAACCCTACTTACGAGCATCCCTACTAACGAGTATTCCAGGTAACGAGTCGAGATCTCGGAATATTTTTGTTCCAGGTAACGAGT
>BRDA01011750.1:9218-29362 GCA_036984385.1 Crenuchus spilurus
GCAGGATTCCCAGCTCTGAATGGACCAATCAGTAGACGCCTGAGCCAGCAGACATTGCAATGTGAGAGTGATCGAGAGTGAGAGCGCCATCTACCTGCCCAGAGAGAGCACTGCCAATTTTAGCTCTCAGGCCCCGGCTGTCGATGGCGAACAGCATGACCGGGATTCGAACTCACGATCCTCTGGTCATAGTGTCAGCGCCTTAGTCCGAGGAGCCACTCAAACAATATTGTTTGAATAGTAATGTAACTTTAAAATATACTAAAATATTAAAATAATTGGAGATTCTGGATTTCTGATTTTCATGAGCTATGACAGCTTTAATTATTTGAGCTGCAAGAGTAGTATTAATAATAATCTGTATCTGAATGATCATACATGAGGAACTCTCTTGTTAATAACATATTAAATGGCTTTCAACGGGAAGAAACTGGCTTCCACAGTTTCTGGCTCTGCTTATGATACTTATTTCACAGGATCTATGGAAGAACACTCACTCATAGGAAATACTTCTGAATACAATGTGATCCAATAAGGTGATCTGCTCAGCAAGCTCCATGGCAGAGAGGGACTCAAAACACTCTGTTTTGGGGTATTCAGCCTAGAAGCACACATACAAACGACAGAGAGATGATCTTCATATACACTAAACATGAGGGTACTACTAAATTACATTAATCACTTGATTATGAACTGCACCACCCGTTGCACAGCTTTAAGTATTTTTAAGATTTAGATGAACTAGTAGATCAGCTCAATAATCAGAAGTGATTAGTTGGTTGAGCTATTACACAACCAGACATGTGAAAGAGACGCAGGTAGGATCTAGAGCTCTGGTTTCTCATCACACTGGCTTGGCTTACCAAGATGAAGTGAAGCAGAGGAGCAGAGGAAGTTTTCTGTTCCACAATTCAAGGACAAATAAACAGAGACTGATTATAGCTTCTGATCATCACTACACCCCTCAGTTAGCATTACACATATGCTGATACTTCTGTGAATTGCACATATGCTGATACTTGACAGCAATGCTCACCATTTGCAGAATGTCTTCAATTTTAAGCTGGGAGTCATCTTGTTCCTCTTGAGAAAGGGCACTGAAGTAGAAAAGAAGAGCAGATAGATATCACTCATTGTATCTATCAACATATCGACAACTATATGCAAATTAGGTCTTTCTTTTTCCTGAAAAAACGTATGTAACAGATGTGTCAAACTGGATCTCACGCTCCATCAGCATTTCTGTTTGTGCAGTACACAACCCCTTTGGTGTGAAGCTATACTTTGACCCAATCGTCTTGGTAACAAATGAGTCACCTTGTGTGTTTAAGGTGGTAGTCATTTCAGGCTCCTGTAGATGGTGTTGCACAAGGATGATCAGGCTATAAACACCTGTGGGGTGTGCAATAGCATTCACAGATTGGAAGAGGTGCTACAGTGCAATGTCTAATTTGATGTCTGAAAAATGGGTCACAAAGCAGATGTTAATGATTGGCAAAAAGCAGTGATTGCATTTGCGCGCCGAAGGCCATAGTGTGAAGGAAGTAGCTGAATTTGCAGGTGTATGTAAGTGTACAGTACAGTCATATGGGCAAAAATCACAGTCTACAGGAAATTCTCATCTTGCTGCCACTTTGATCCATTTGTTAATAGTATGCAGTTCCCTGTGGAGTGTTCTTTCAGAAATTGGTTGTGAAGGACCTGTGATGACTTCTAGAAGCAATTCCTACCTGGAAGTGATGCAATTTTCATACAAAAGGCATGAAACCCACCAGCTGCCCCTGTTCATCAGATGAGAATTGTGGGATTTTTGCCACTGCTGGTAGACCCATATGACTGTACACTTCCATACACCTGAAAATTCAGCTACTTCCTTCACACTATGGCCTTATTGCGCAAATGCAATCACTCCTTTTTGCTTTAATATCTGCTTTGTAACATATTTTCCATACATTCAAAGAAACATTCACTGCACTGTGTCACAGACCCCACAGATATTTACACCCCTACTATCACTGTGCAAGACCTTAAACATGCAAGGTGACTATTTTTTGGTCCAGGAAGCTTATATACAGTGAAGGATTTTGTGAAACAGTGAAAACAGTAACAGTCAATGAACTGAGCAAACAGATCACTAATAGAAATGTGTAGGTCACAGTGCTGACAGGTCATTATGCCAAGCAGGATTGAAACAGCAGTGTATATGTCCAAAATGTATATACACTGTGCTGCCTAGTACACAGTAAATCTGCCAGTGTTAATTCAACACTATTAGAGTTAAATTAACACTGAGAGTGTTACATTTTGACACCCTCAGTGTTAATTTAACTCTAATAGTGTTGATTTAACACTGGCAGATTTACTGTGTAGTAATATCTAAGTGTTGTTGTACTTGCAAAGGCTATTACCAGTGTAAAACACTAACATCACTATCTTTTCATTGTCACAGTGCTGAAAATGGTCAGCGGTGGTCCATTTCCATGGATAAATGGGCTGATAATTGCTGCATGAACATATGTGCTACAGTCAGTATTTGTAAAGAATAATGGCCTAACAGTATAGATACAGAAGCAGGTGTTACAAATTAACAGGCAGCCAGTGTACACTATGTTAAATTCTAAAAGTTAAGGCTATAAGAAGTCTTCAGACACAACCTTAGTATGTTGGCTGTGGCTTTTCTTTCCTGGGGCAGCAGGTCAGGATCTCTCAGCACCTCCTCCAGCAGAGTAATCACCCCAGCCTTAAGTTCACCATTCATATCAAAGTCCTGAGCCACACAAAGACACATGCACACACTTTGCACCACAGCGAATGACATGAATAAGCCAACACAATTATTATGGAGCTGAACCAGCATGCTATTCTTAGCAAAGAAGCCATCAGCATACTTACATATACAAACACAGAAGGAAGCTTATCTACAAGTAGGATGATGTCTGAGAACAGACAAGAACCCCCTTCTGAGCTTCATCCCACCAGTCAAAATCTAACACTGTGCCATGTCCTTCCCTAGCCCTGACACATATGGCCACTGGAGTTAACAGTGCTGAGCCCTGGGGGGCCTGCTGACATTTCACAGCCCTCATTACCACACATAACATGGGTCTGAAAAGAGTGAGTATGACACTGGCTACCATGTGGAGGTGTGGGCCACTCACTAAATGAATTATTTATAGTATCCCTACAAATCTATTAACCTTCATAAGAAGGAATGTGAATAAGAGAAATCACTGTTGTCTTAGGACAAAGTTCTGGGAATTCTTCGCAGCCTTAAAAGTCAGAAATTCAAAATTCTGATCTCTCATTAAACCAACTATGTTTAAATACTTGTGCACCTCTGTAAATATATATATTTAATTTTAACCCTTTTAACCCTGATTTTCTCCCCAATTAATTTTAGTGGCCAATTAATCTGCCCCTTTTATCAACTCTCCCTATCACTTGCAATGTCCCTGACTCTCTTGGGAGGTGTCAGACGAGCACAGGCCTTCTCCGATACCAGTGACATCAAGCCCCTTTTTTTCCAATATGCTGGCCGCTAGGAAGCTACTTCGCTCGGAGGAAAGCGCAGGATCCCCGGCTCTGATGGATCGCCCGGCAGATGCCCGAGTCAGTCGACATTGTAGTGATAGGAAGCATGCGCCATCTTGGCCATCCAAAGAGAGAGCAAGGCCAATTCTGCTCTCTCAAGCCCCCGGCTGTCGATGGCACGCAGCAAGATCGGGATTCAAACTTGCAATCCTCAGATCATAGTGGCAGTGCCTTAGTTCACTGAGCCACTCGGGGCCAATCGCGTGAATGGTTGAAAAAAAAAACTTGCGCTCTGACTCGTGCTGAAAAATGTGCCTCTGGTTATTTATTCTTCTCTCACAAGAATCTAAAAATATATTTCAATTCAGCCTATATATATATTTGAAAAGTAGACCATTTAAGGTTTCCGGGGTATGTTTAGTTTTGTTTCTAGGATAAAATCTCAAAGTTCTATAAGTATTTTTGTGGAATATCAGTTTTATTTCGCAGGCGGGAGCAAAGATTCCAGAGAGTTAAGAACCTCAATACTCTTTACATTGCAGGCTGTTTGTCCATACTGGAAATATATTTTCCAAAAACAAAAGTGTGTAATTCAGTTTATTTCTGTTTTGGGTAAAACTAACTCAACAATTCACTGACATGAAAAAGAATGGGACCAGAAACAATCTGAGGTGGCAAAATCAAGCTAATGCATCAAACCTGTGAGTGTTTGGAAACCCAATGGCGCAAGACATTGAGCACCCTGTTCGTGGCAGCCCTGCGAATGAGGAACTCCTTGTCGTACGACTTTTCTGGGTTGGTGAAACCTAGTGAGAACAAGTAATACATAGTTTTAACTTTAGCACACTACGTGTTGTATTTATGAGGGTTAGGATGAAAACCAGACACCCTCTAAGGCCTTGTCATATCAGACATCGGCCCAACCGGGGGTGTGTAACAGAGCCGTGGGAAGCTGTCTGAGCACATCAGTGGAGTCTGACCTTGCGGGCTGCTGTGTCCAGCTGCAGCTGTGGCGATGGCAAAGGCAGAGGCGGGGGACATGGCACAGCGGGAGTTTTCTGTGGGTTGACCTGTTAGATCCCAGTGGGGGAGAAGGGTGTCATTAGACAGGGTAACTGCAGAAAAAACCACACATTCATGATAGTGTTTATCAGGTATATCAAAACTATACGGACTAAACAAGGAGCACCTTCTGCATATTTTGGGTCAACTAGCAAACTATGACCTCAACCCCCTCATGTTAGAAGATTATTTTTGGACCTGGTGTGGAAATGCAGTACTTTTATGGCACAAACTGAATTAATCTAGTGCTGGTTTTTCTGGTTTAGCCCATACCCATTTTTAAAATTCAATTCCTTATGAATAGGGGCTCTCCCCATCACTTTGCAATGTCCCTGACCCTAGGAGGGTGAAGACTAGCACAGGCCTCCTCTGATGCATGTGAAGTCAGGCTTCGCCTCTTTTCAAACTGTGGCTGATACATCATCACTGGACAGCCAACACACTCAGAAGAAAGCGCAGCTCTGATGGATCAGCTAACAGATGCCTGAGCCACTGGACATTAATTAGTAGTGATGAGGAGAGAGTGCCATCCATCCACCCAGAGAGAGCACGGCCAATTTTGGGTCTGACCATAGTGTCAGCACCTTAGTCTGCTACCAATTTTTTTCAGTTTGTATTTTAAAAGAAGGTATGGAGAAAGTAAAATTACTGAGATACCCAGTCCTAAATTTAATGGCCATGACACTAACCATCAGCCAGTAATGAGGTAACAGTTAGCAATACACACATATATTACATACATGTCAATATTATGTCATATTAAATATTACCTCCTGGCTGTCTGTAGCGGAGATGTCGAGGGGTGGATGGTGAGCGACATGGAGACATATCTCCTGTCTCAACAGTGGGTGTCTCTGGGATGAACTTGTCCAGTGACACAGACTCTAAGACAGCTGTCAGAACACACAATCATTACATTTTTTCAACTGATTCATCTTTTTTATATTAAGGAGCTTTGGGTAAGGGAGTATCCGGCTACTACACATCTAACAGATGGCATTGCTGGTAAAGAAGAGAACACTTAAATGCCGTATGAAATGGTTTACAATAATGTAGAAATGGATAAGAATACATCAGCAGCAGGACATCATGTGTAAAATAAAGAGGGCTGTGAAAAACATCCGTATATATTTGACCTCTTGGTGGCGGAACAGCAAACGGCATCAAAATGTAGGTATAAACCTTGTATCAGTACAGTATGCAATGTACTTAGAGTACTTCACTCACTATTACTATTACATATGCACATGAACTCAATGGAGTCTCCAAGAAAATAATCCTTTACCAATACAACACGACAGTTTTGAGTTTTATCTATACCTAATACATCAGGGGTGTCAAACTCCAGTTCTGGAGGGCCGGATCCCTGCAGAGTTCGATGATCTTCCTGATCAAACACACCTGATTCAGCTCAGTAGGTAATGAGCAGGTGTAATTATAGTGTGTGTGTATATATATATATATATATATATATATGTGTGTGTGTGTGTGTGTGTGTGTGTGTGTGTGTGTGTGTGTGTGTGTGTGTGTGTGTGTGTTCAAAATGATGTGCTACAGCATTTCTCATTTCTTCCCAATTTTCTGGTAACAGTGAGACTGGAGTGAAAAAACCCACTCAGGCAACACTGTGGAGCTGAGAAGCTTAGAGAGGGCCCTCATCATTTAATTAGATGTCATTTTTTTCTCTCAATATACATGCAGGGGTGCACAAGCCTTCACGCCTCACTAGACCCCAAAAAAAGTCCAGCTCCAGCTGAGAGAAACCTCTGTGTAAGGATACATATTTCTGTGAGCCCCTGCAGACCCTCACTGTTCAAACATATACTCACAGCTCTCGCAGAGAGCATCAGACAGAGTGACATTAACTTCTCAAACAGGTTTAGCCCTAAATGGTCCCTTAGTTGTGTTTTCTCATGGCTCCAAGTTAAATCAGTACAAGCTTTAACTTGCTTTGTGACGCTGCTTTGATTTTGCTTTGGTTAAACAGAACAGAACACGCAGGTGCTCAACAGTCAGTAACTGTATGCCCACAAAATGCACCTACATTTTAGGTGTTGGTGCCAGGTAGGTAAGGTAGGTAAAGAATAACTTGGCTTGGGAATATTAACATGTGTGAGGATGAGACTCACCCCGTCGAATGCTCCTTCTTAGTTTGCCACAGAAGGCGTCAATGCGTGGAAGTTCCCCCCCTTCCTCTGGCGTGGTGGGGGCTAGCTCAGGTGAGCTGGGGCCTCGACTCAGGTCCAGGGGGGCCTTGGTGCAGGTTGGTGGAGGGGAGGAAACCATGGGGTTATAAGTGGAGGTGGGACTGCTAGCTAGAGAGGACGAGGCAGCAGACGACAGGTCCAGAGCTCCTGTCTTTCCACCTCCCACAGGGGAGCTGAGCGAGAGCTTGCGGGAATGCACGGGTGAGGAGGTGCGGGAGGGGATAGAGAGGGGTGGGGGAGAGGAGAACTTGCGTGATAGTCTGGGGGACTTGTTGTTCAGGTGTTCACCGCCCCAGGGGCCCTGGTTAGTGGCAAAGAAAAGCTCGAGAGACCTGAGGGAAAAGGAGAGGTGCACAAAGGAGACGGTGGAGGGGGATAAAAGGCAGAGATGAATAAATACATTCAGAACAGTTTTCAGTGAACCAGAAAATAAAGTGGCAGCAAGTTTTCAAAATCAAGTCTACTGTGCTGGGGCCTGGTTATCTCTCATTTCTCAACACACTGAGAATGAATTTGCTTTGCTGGAATGAGACACACCTAGCAGCAAAACTGAGCTTGTTTACGCACTGAAGATACAAGAGAAGGAGAGACAAACAGGCATAATGTGTTTACTTAGACTGGTCCAGGGCGAGCCTTGTGATCTTCAGACTGTAGTCTGGACAGATGGAGGAGATGGACAAACGGTCAGATGAGTGGTACTGAATCCTGAGAGTGACAGTGAGAGTCGAGTGGAGAGGAAAGGAGGGGGATTTGGGTTAGGGCTCACTGTACTGTAGACACTACTCCTATATGACATGTACATCTGACTTAGTGTTTAAATGTGTTTCTTATGCTGTACATTAGGAGAAAAAATATGATATATAATAATCATATATCATATTGTACATACAGTGGATATGACTGCAATACATTATAATAATATAATAATATTTGTCTGTTGGGTCATGTAATAAAAAAAAAATGTATACACTAAAACTTCAAGACTGGTCATGACATTCATATCCTACAATAACATTTGCCGAAGCTGATTCTGCAAAAATAATTACGGATCAATATCCTGTATCCTGCAGCCCTGCTATAAAAATGTGAGAAAATGTGTGGAATAATATATTTTTTAAATCAAAAAGTAATTAAGCTTCACCATAGCTTAATGAGCATACTCATGCAAGTGCAAGGGCTTTCTTATAAAGCCTTACAAAAATGACCAACAATGCTAGGCTATCATACATGGCTTACACTGAATCTGTCCCAGACATTAGACACACAAGAAACAACAAATGGAATTCATGGAAAGAAAAAGAAACTCAACAAAAATAAACATTATTTGCTAAAGACCACCTGAATGTGACATGCTCTGTTGACAGATGAGACAAAATCTTTTTGGGAAATGTATGCAGAGACTGCATACCATCACCAAAACAGTGAAGCATGGTGGAGGGACTATAGTGGAGTTAGGCTGTTTCCGGACCTGGAGTGGCTTCCCAGCAAAGAATTCAGAGTTATTATAAAAAAGGAAAGCTCTCAATACATAACTAAGAGTCTGTATCATGTAGCCTAACAGGAATCCTTAACATAAAAGTAAATCAACAGAACAGCTCACAGAAAAGATATTTTATGTTTAGAATGAATCTTGACCTCAGTCCTACTGAAATGCTTTGCTAGCACAAACTGAACTAGTTTTGTGTAGGGGAGTGGGTCAAAATTTCAATCTGATTTTCGGGATAATCACAGCACTGAAATAACATTTGTTAATGATCTTAAAGTTAATCAAGATACTGGTTCCTGGTGGATCTTTGACATAATTGATCACAAAATTTTGCTTAAGCACTTGCAAGACTGGGTTGGTTTGGCATCACACTAAAGTTCCATTCCTACTTGAGTGGCTGTGAATATTATGTCACACTAGGACACTCATCAACCAAGTGCCATCATTTGTCATGTGGAGTACCACAGGGCTCCATTCTGGGACCAACATTCTTCAATCTTTATATGTTGCCAGTAGCCAGAGTGATAAATAATTATAATATTTCTTTCCATCAACATAAAAATGACACACAACTGTATGTATCAATGGCCTGTAGATACCTGTAGATATATCAACACCATGCTTAAGTGATGACATAAATTCCTGTTTGCAGCTGAACAAGGATAAAACTGAAATAATTCTTAATGATAATGGTGAACAGAAGGCAGGGGCACTGATGTCTTAAAGGCATTGTCCTTGGAATATAAAAGCTTAGTTAAAAACCTGGGTGTTACCTTCGACAGTTTTAAAACCCATATTAGCAATGTCTCTAAGATGGCATTTTTTTCATCTCAGAAACATATCCAGGTTCCATAACACGATCTTGCAGGATGACTGCGAGAAACTTTTCATGCCTTTGTATCTTCCTGACTGTAACATTCTATTTTTAGATAAAAATACATTTTAACTGCTGCAAAATCTGATCAGAAGCTACATAAGTGTTTGGTTGAGGATCTTGCCAGTTCCACTAATTACCAAATATAAAGACACAGATAAACCATCTGTCCACTAAAGATACTGTACTGTAAAAAAGGTTGTTTGCAAAAAAAACTATTTCTATTAATTAGTATGACATCAATAGAGATCAAATTTCACATCATGTTCTGTATAAAATGATCTAGAAAACCTTTTATTTCCATGTAATTTATATGAAGTAATTTCCAAGTTAGGCATAGAAAACTCCTCAGTGGGTTTGATCTCTATTTACACCTTAATAACAAACCAAGGCTGTTTAGACAATGTGTTGACAGGTGTTAATTGAGGTGAATATTGAGGTTATTAACAGACCTGCAATGAAACCACCCTCACATTAAAACTCAGATTATCATGGCATAACTTAATACTGTGAAAATCGGAAGCATGTTTAAATAAAGGTGTTGAATGAAAACAAAGTAATCAAATAATTACCTTTGTCATGCAAATGTAATCACGGTCACCTGGTGGCCAGCTGCCAGCATGTTAGCATTTCTATACCATTAATCCGGTAATAGTAACACATGAGCTCTGACCTGACAGGGATGGAGGTGAAAGGCTTCTTGTAGATGTCAGCCAGCTTGTCCATGACCACAGCAGCAGTGGTGAAGATGCGGTATGTGTGCAGGAAGGTGTTAAGAAAGTCAATAGAGAGAAAGCGCAGGTCGGTCAGCCTCTCCAAAAGCCGCTCCACACTGGCGTAGCGGATCTGCGGTACCTTGCAAGAGTTCAGTGTCTTGCTGAAGCAAATGTCCACATCGTCTTTGTGTAGCCGGATGTCAGACCTGTAAGACATGAGCTATGGCTTTATTTTTCACTAATTGGTTGTTTACTGTCATTTCAGTCTGGTTTTTATTATTTTACTATTTTAAAGAAAATATATTTTGGAACATTTCTCAGTGCATCATTTCACAAACCAACATTTTGAACGAACTGTTTACCTCCTGACAACTGAATTATGCAGGAAAAAGTGGAATTTAAGGTTAATGCAAGTGCATGGCTGAATTTCTTACTTGAGCATGTGAGGCACAGTGACTTTGGAGTTCTCTTCAAACACACTCGTCATCAGGCCATTGCAGCGGATGTTGTCGATGCACTTTGCAAACAACCCAGAAAAAAGGAAGATAAGACATGTATATTTAGCTGTTTTCAGTTCCCCACATCAATATATTAATATGTGGCTAAGGGCTCCTGTAAACAAATGAATAAAACACATCATCATGTTAAATACTATTTAAAGAGTGTATATATGACAAGATGACATTCAAACCATCACTCACTACAGTGTCTATGTGATTGTGGGATTTGAAATTACTCCCAGTCAGGTGCTTTTATTTGGATGGCCAAATCTGCACCAATTGCACTAATCACTAACTGGGCAGTGAGTAACAACATTCTTAACTTTGTCCTCATGAGCAGATTACCATATCAAATACACTACAATGCACTCATCTCTGGCTGTATGGCAGCATGGCTAAGCAAGCTGTAAAACCACAGAGTGTTACGGCCCCCGTGGGCATAATGCAGGTGGAGGGAGGGACTGGAAACACCCTGAACTTCACAACAAAACAAGCAGCTCTGCATCCCCAGAGTCTCAACCTCGCCTGCACCACAAAACACACAGCACACAAGAGACACACCTGGTGCTGAGGCTGGTGCTACTTTCTCTATGTGCTTTAAGCCTGTGTGTCTTAGGCTGACCTTGGTTTGCATGCAACTAGTTGCATGTTGTGAATTGCGAGAAATGTCATTTCCATGAATGCTGAATTACACATGGCAAATAAAAATAATAAAACATGCAGGCAACACATTCAGTTACTTCATTAATTAGTCAATTAACAGCTCATGTTTTTATTAAAACATTTTAGGAGTAAGTTGTAGCCACATAAATCAATAATAACAGCAGGTTACTGAAAAGGAAACTCATCCTGCCTGTCACATCTTCTCTCACTCCTCTGAACTTCACATCTCAGAATCCCTTCTGCTCCTTAGAGCTCATGAGACTTCCCTCTTTAGCTGTCTCGAGTCAGACTCTGATTTCCAGGACTACTTAAGCCAAACCTGGAGCACATATCATTGTTTGGTATTATTGTGCTCTGCACGCTTTAACGTAGGCCTTGGTCTTCTGCCTTTTGGAAGGTCTTGTATCTGTGTTATTTGTTAGCTTTCTTAGCTTGTTAGCTTCACTAGCCCGTTTAGCTTCCTTAGTCTGTATAGCTTCTTTAGCCTGTGTAGCTTCCTTAGCCTATGTAGCTTCCTTAGCCTGTTGGGCTTTCATAGCCTGTTTCTCCTGAGGCCTTAATGGTCCTCTACCTAGTCTGTCACTATTTAGCTTGTGTAGATGGAGGCCTAGTTGGCCCTCAGTTTAGCCTGACTCGACCTTATTTCTCTGTTTTCTGTTTCTGTTCTCTTGGTTATGTTCTCCTGTTTATTTACACTTTTATTTGATTTATTATTAATCTCACCTGCGTATACACCTGCGTTCATCTTCCCTGAACCATTACTGTGTGTTACAACATTGACACAAGCATTCATTTAAACAGCTGTTCACTGTTAGCTGGCTAGTCTGATATTATCTGTATTTTGATTGGTTGTTTCATGAAACTCATTACAATTTTCACTTTTCACATTTCAAAGTTATGGAACACTTTGCATTATTCAACTCAAAAGAAATTTAGTTCCATTAGTTTCAGGTTGCAAGAAACTTTCACATTGCCAGCCGTGTCACTGTATACACATCGCAGTCCTGATGCATTTAGAATTTTGAAAAAAGGATAATTATTTATTCAACACTGCCAGTCATTCAAAACTTTAAGCTACATTTTCCCAGGTCTCAGGTTTAGCAAGTGGTACACTGTAGTTGTTGTACACACACTGATGCCTACCTGACTGATATCACTCGTCCAGACAGCCTTTTCCTGGCGAGATGGAGCCAGCAGGACCACTGAGAAGGATGGACCATCTACTGGCTCGACCACCACCTTAAACTCCAGATGACTAAAGCCCTGACCTGCAGCATTATCTACAGAACATACAATTGAAATGGTTGAGGCTTAAGTCTATAATAATTTTATACGATAATGAGTCTCTTTAGAATGTTTACAACAGAGGTTGACACATAACCAACCAAGTATCAAGCAACTAGTCAAACCTGTTTTGTGTTTATGAGTTTTTACATTGAAAAGAAAAACACGACTGAAATATGCTTTCATGTTAGCAACAGAGTACATGGATGTGCGTTTATAATTAAAATCATGAAAGAACATTCATTAATTTGTACATACAGTATTTGGCACATCCCAAAAAATCCCTTTTGGGTAAATACGTAATATACCATTTCAACTTTTACATTTTTTGTCTGTTACAGTTAAAATATTCATAATTATTTATATTTCAACAATTTAATAATTCAATTTTATGTAATTTATAATAACATTTCCAAAATACACAAAACGTCACATATCATGTCAGCATTATTTTTAATGCTCCTAAAATACTTTTAAAATGACATTTTACTTTATTATGTGACTGAAATTGAAGAGTATTTTTGCTCTAAGCACATCTTCCAGCAATATATAAAGTCATTGTTTTAAATCAAATCAGTCTGTTTCCTAGAAGCTGGAGCTCTATAAGATTTTCTTGGTACACATCATCACATAATTAAGTTTGTGGTACTTACAATCTTCATCACTGGCATCCAGTTCTTCAATTAGGGTGCATTCTATCAGAGACAGTGTGCCTCCTTGCTATATAAAGAGAGGTCATGTTGTGTGTCATTATACAGATATTACCCATCAACTGGAAAGCACAGTATGCTTTTGAACAATATACTATATATTATAAGTATACTATATACTATAACATTTTAAAAATGAGATTAGCTTAAAAAAGTTCATTTGTGTTCGTAATTTAATTTAAAAAAGTAAACTGTCACATTCATTACACATAAAGTGACATATTTCAAGTCTTTTTTGTTTTAATGTTGATACTGTCTGAATAGTAATTTACTCAATATTACTCTAGATTTCTGATTTTTGTGAGCCTGAAATGTGTCATTTTACTTGTAATGAATATAAAATATGATGATAAATAAAATAAATAATAATTAAATAAATGAATATAAAATATGATAAATAAAATAAATAATAATAAAATAAATGAATATAAAATATGATAAATAAAATAAATAAATAATAAAATTAATGAATATAAAATATGATAAATAAAATAAATAATAATAAAATAAATGAATATAAAATATGATGATAAAATAAATAATAATAAAATTAATGAATATAAAATATGAATACAAATATGAGAGTTTACTCTATTGAGTTAAATTATGAACAATAATGAACTATTCTGATGTGACACTGTACACAATATTATGGTAAAAAAGAATATATCAAACTGTATACATTTACAATATGATATCAATCAATCAATTATATCAATCAATATCAATTGAGTACAAGTGTTACAAATGATTTAATGATATTTGTGATATCAGACACATAAAACTGCTGTATGAGTGGACTCACTTTGAGCAGATGCAGCTTGCCACCAGAGGTGCGAGTGCAGATAAGAAGGTGCTTGGTGAAGAGGAAACACTGCCGCTCGCCCTCTTTCCGTAAAGACAGAGAGCCCAGACGTACTTTACTGAGTTTGCCTTTCTCTGCTGAGGGCAGCTGGATCAGCGAGCCTGATGGGGACACAAGGCAGTATCATGAAGTGAAATGCTGTTTAATGTCAAAAATTTCAATTTGTCACTTCCAGACTATGATGCTTAGTGTCAGTCAGCCTAATGAATATCAGGTTCAATGGACCAAATGGTTTGCAACATCATGAGGAAGATGCATGACATATACAGCACGTGAAGCAAAAAAAATGACTGAAAACACTAAAAAAACAGCTCAGTAGAAGATGGTGGAATGAACAAGGGACAATGGAGGGAAGCCAAAAGATTTTGTGACCAAGAGGAAAGAGGACAGAGCTGTTCTAGTGAAGAAGACTTTTTTAGGGACTGAGTTTTATTTCAAATGACACTGCAGCCTCATTAAAGGAGACGTCCTAAAACAGTGCCAGATAAAATTACATACAAGTTTGCTGATTTGTCACAAAAAATTCTAGCTAATGAAGGGCCATGCATTGACATGCAAAAGTAATTACAGAGATTGTACAGTACTTAAGCACTTTATTTAATAGCATTTATCATGGTAATAAATGTGTATGCTCCTATAAACACAATATCATTCAAATAGAGACAGAATGAGCATAAGTATAGCATAAAGTTATGATGTTAAAGTTAAGAAAAAAGTAAAAAAGAAGTGAAAAAAGTTTATATTTTGTTCACTAGTTTGGTTCCTCCTTGATGTTCCTCATCCATTGCATTAATTATTGCAATTACTGTACATCACCAGTACACTTGATTCAGTATAATGAAGTACTGATTCACGAAACCAGGCATTATACCTAATACAGGGATGCTATGAGGAGTCCAGTATTTGGAAATATGTAAAAACTGAACATGTAAAATCACTACTTATTAATGTTATCTATATGTACTGTACTATTAGTGATTTTCTCTAAACAAATAAATGCTTATTCCCCAAATAAATCAGGTTTTACATTTTATTTAAACTCACCTTGGCGTACAAAGGTCTGGCTGGTGTCAAGCAGAATGTCACATCCCTCCACAATCATGCGCTCAATGGCAAGATTCTTACGGATGTTCTCAGTGTCACTCACTTCGTCATGCATCATTCTGAACATAAAGAAATAATGTCTCTGAAAGCTATCAGCACTACACTGTAGTCTATTGAGGTTTTATTCTCTTCATGGCATTGATTTCATGAGATATTTTGTCCAGTTTGAAGATTTGTTGTTGCAGTTATTATAATTATGTGTTGATTGCGAGCCTAACAGCTATTTTTTTATAGCTACAATGTATCCTGGTTTGGTACATTGTAGCTATTACATCTGATAGGTAGCTGAACCTAACGAGGTAAAACATCTCAATTTAATAATCTAGAGCATATTAATTTCTTTAAAACTTGCATTTTAAAATTAAAGATGACGTTTTTAGTTTACAATTACGAAATTAATAGCTGTGCTACTGACTGACCAAACAAACATAGTATATCAATTACTTGGAGAGCTCCTCCAACTTCGACTTGGCAAATTCCAGACTCTTGCGCTCTACATGTTCATAGGGTGTATGCGCAAGCAACTCATGGAGTGTGATGATATATCGTGGGATCTGAAAGAAGGAACATTAATGGTTTAAAAATTTTATATTTCTGAAATCATTTCACTAAATATTCAACAAAAAATTAAGGACTAAAGGAAGCTATCATCCTGATCATCTACCACATCCTTTTTTACCTGAAACATGGGGTAAGTGAGGAATGTCTCCAACATTCGGCCTTCACAGGCAGCATTGGATTCGTACTGCTTCAGCAGCTTGTCAAAGTCTCGGTTCTGCTTACAGTTGGCTAGAACCTGCAGGCTGTACTGGTGGTTCCGCACAAACTCTTGGTAGATGTTCAGCATTGGTAGCAAGATGTCAAAGAGATCAGCTGCAAAGTGACATTTTTGAAGTGCAGAGCATGATTACATTGATATAACTCAAGAGTCATTAACTAAATGAATGTGACTGATGGACTAAATATTAGTTTTTCTTTGGGTCAAAAAAACAAACAAACATACAACAAAGATGCTCACCTAAAACTAATGTTGGCCAGTTGGCAATTCTTGCTTTCAAGCCTTGGTGAAAAATCTCATGAAGAAACATTATTGTCTCACTAAGAAAGAAAAAAGTAAACAAAATAGTTGTCTCAGTCATAGATCACACATCACTCCATACATATTTCTCTGATTGATGGATTATGTCAATTCATGCAATACACTTCTTAAAATGTGAACATATCTGTAATAACTGGACAAGCCGTGGGTTTGAGGTTAGGGAACCAGCCTTGTGATCCCCTGATAATGACTGAAGGCCATAGGGCAAGGGACCTAACCTCCACCTGCTCCCTGGGTGCCGTGTATAGGGCTGCTCACCACTCTGTGTAAGTGTGCTCACTTCCCCATAATGTGTGTGTGTTAGTGCACTGATGGGTTAAATAAGGAGTCTGCTCAGGGGACTAAGGCACTGACACTATGATCAGAGGACCATGAGTTTGCATCCCAGTCATGCTGCTTGCCATAGACAGACAGGACCTGAGAGAGCAAAATTGGCTGCGCTCTCTCTAGGTGGGTAGCACTCTTTCCTCATCACTACTAAGTAATGTCCACTGGCTCAGGTGTCTGCCAGCTGATTCATCAGTGCTGGGGATCCTGCGCTTTCCTCCAATTGCGTTTGGCTGCTAATTGATGATGTATCGGCAGAAGTTTGAAAAGAGGTGGTGGATGACTTCACATGCATCAGAGGACGCCTGTGCGAGTCTTCACCCTCTTAGAGTCAGGGACATTACAAGTGATTGGAACACTCCTAGCGAATGGGTGGGTTGACTGGCACTACTACATTGGGGTAAAGATTGGATACAAAAATTAAACAAATAAAAATAAAATTAGTGTGCACTTTCACATTTATTTTCACTTACTATCCACATACCTATTGAGAAAAATGCTGCTGACGTCATCATGACTGATGGGAGGTTTTTTGGAACTTGCAGCCATTCTGAGGGGCCGCAGGAAGCAGTTGACCAGAATAGACAGCTGGAGCACATACTCAGTCTCAGCCTCCACCATATTGAAGACGATCTGGTTCCTCTTCCTCATGCTTTCGGCATGGGGTGAGCAGATGTAGTCCTGAACAATGATCTTCCACTTTCTCCGACAAAGCCAGCCACGCATAAAGCTTTGCACCTGAAAGCAACAGCCCATGGACATATTTACAAGGGCATGCTTAGACCAAACAATGTTAATATGCTTACACAATACGGCGCTGACTGGGCTGCAGAAGTATTCATTCATTATTAAACATGTTAGCATTGTCTGAATTAGCACAGAACTATGTTTTTGAACTGTGGGATATAAGAATTAATACTGATAACACTAAATTAAAGATATGAGTGGTAAATAAGGCCTAGACACATCTGTAGCTCACTCTTAACATCTCAGAGAACAAACCTTCTTGATTTTCTTTATATCAGGGTCCTCCTCTTCTTGATTGCATTGATATGGTAGCATTTTCTCCTTGGCTTTGTTCAGGACAACAATCTGTGCAAAAATACAAACTACATTATTACTGTAAATAAATGAGTTGTGGGAAAACTTAGTGTTAAACATAGTGTTAAATAAATAGTTCAGAGAAAATGCATGTCTCTACACAGTGTACAATTGATACTGTTTATGCTCTGTAGATAACTACAGTTTTGAGTTTTGATGAGAGCCCTGACCTCGGACTTGAGCCTCTCAATCTCCGTGTCCTGGTCATCCAGCTGTGTGCGGAGCTGATTGGCTGCCACCTTCTCCGTCTCCAAGATTTGCACCAAGTGTATGTATTTCTGCATGAGCACCTCCCGCTCAATGATGAGGTCAGAATAGCTGGCAGCAGCATGGCAAGGGAAAATAATGGTAAAACAGAGAAGGGAAGAATGATACAAGCCACGCCCAGAAATTTAATCATTATGGAGTCAAGGAGCAATCCATGTGATCAATGTTTAGTTGTATTTTGAACATAAAATCAATCACTTAGCTGAAAATGTGCTTGCATGTGAGCCTTTTCGCTATGAATAGTTACAGTGGTGCTTTATCATTTGTGTGCTCTTTCGAATTTTCGACATTTTGCAGTTGCAGATAAGCAGTTCATTTGAAAGTGAAATTAAAGTCATGTTTCTTCAATCAATAGGATGACAATCAGGTATCAGTGAGTGCTCTGTTGTATTTAAACAAGTCTTATCTTCACAACACATGTTTCTCACAGTAAATATACCAGTGTCAAATCAACACTATTAGAGTTAAATTAACACAGAGAGTGTTACATTTTAACACTCTCAGTGTTAATTTAACTCTAATAGTGTTGATTTAACACTGCCATATTTACTGTGTACATCATGTGTACAAATGGACAAATTTCAAGATTGTCACATGTGGTCGACCACCACAGAGACTCCAAGAGAAAGGTAAACAATAAGTCAAAAAGTAAACCAGGGAATCTTGAAAACAACTAAAGGCCTCTCTCACATCCACTATATGGAGAACAATGAAGAACAACTTCAAGGGTTACAAGAAGAAAGTAACTGAGTATATCCACAGAACTGGGAATTAATTCTTATGGTTTCCACGTAACTTACGCAATTTACTATAAATTGTATTTAGTGGATATAATTGATGGTATAAATTACATTAAATGAACATATTTGATCATCTTCTGTCATGTTAGAAGGTTTTTTGTTTTTTTAATCATTGTATATATTTGTTGTTAACTTTTTAGATTCTGTAAGTTACGGTTTCCATTTAACAGGCACAGATCAAATATTGTAGGCTGGACCATCAGGAATGAGGTCTAAGCCCAAAGTAGACTTGTGTCATACAGGTTTGTGCCATAATGATAAAACTGTAATGTTTTTAATAAACCAGCAGGTTTAAGCACAATGGAAACCATTTAACTAACAGAATCTAAAGCAAAGACTTGATTCTTGACCAATTTTTGAACATTTTTTGTAAAACAATCGGAGAGATCTGTTTTCGGAGTGTCTGATTTAGCTGACTGGTACATGTTCACACATTTTGTGAAATTAATTTTGAAGTTCCATGTCCCAGAACTGTTTTCCAGTACTGTGGATGTGCTCAACTGCTCTCCAAAAACAACATTTCTGCCCATTTGCAGTTTGCTAAAGATCATACTGAAAAGTCAGGAGGCTATTGGAATGTATTGTGGACAGATTATAAAAACACAACTTGTGGGTTTTAATAAAAAGCATTACGTATGGGCAAAGGAAAACACTGCATTCCAGAATCAGGAACTTTCCCATCTGTGAAACATGGTAATGGCAGTATCATGATTTGGACCTATTTTGCTGCAGCTGTGCCAGGATAACTTGCCATTGATGGAACTATGAATTCTGAATTATACCAGAAAAATTAAGGAAATTAGAAGATCTGGCCATAAACTGAGTCTCAGGTGAACATGAGACCTGCAGCAAGACAATAACATTAAGCGCTAAATAGTCATTAAAGAGGAATAAAGTTAATGTTCTGACAAGGTTATGTCAATTTTAATGCAAACTTAATACAACTGTAATGTTGAGGAAGGACCAGGCATTTAATGTAAAGGAACATCACAGAGTTGAAGCTGCTGTTGAAAGAAATTGGTTCAAATCTGGAGTTTCCAGAAATATTTAGTTGCAATTATTGGAGCTAAAGAGAGTAACACTAGTTACTGAAAGCAAAGGTTTACATACTTTTTGCCAATCACAGACAGGCAATAACGGAACATTTTCCTCAATAAATAACCAACTATAATATTTATGTCTCATTTTCAAAAATTGAGTTATTTACTTTTAGATCTCACAATATTGTAGGTCACATTTATTCAGAAATATAGAAGATTTACAGGGGTTAGACAATGAAAGTGAAACAGCTGTCATGTTAGTGAGGGAGGTTTCATGGCTAAATTGGACCAGTCTGGTGGCCAATCTTCATGGTGGTCGTTCTGCACGTGGTTGTTAAACAGGAGAAAACTTGAGACCATACAGTGGTATTACAACACACGTAACATTATATGATATATTGACACGAGAATGGACGATTGACTTGGAAGTGTGAGACGAGAATGACCACGTTACACTGTAATTACTTCTAACCGGTGGTCTGACCAGGTTAAATCGGTACTTTGGAGG